>ML832433.1:63971-86110 GCA_009831015.1 Picea engelmannii | reverse complement strand
TGCCCTTCAAGTATTTAAATATCCTTTTGACAACTACTAAATGACTTTGTTTGGGAGCAGATTGATAACGACCTACCATTCCAACAGCTTGCATTATATCAGGACGGGATGTTGTGATGTACAGAAGATTGTCTATCATTGATCGATATGTTCTTTGATCAACATTAGGTGAAATATCATCTTTACTTAGCTTGCAACCAACCACCATAGGTGTACTAACAGGGGAAGAATCTTCCATCTAAAACTTCTTCAACATCTCTTTCAAATATTTTTCTTGAGAGATAAAAATTCCTGCAGAACTCTGATTTACTTGTAAACCAAGAAAATATGACAGTTCTCCTATCATAAACATCTCAAACTATGTTTGCATAGAATTAGCAAACCACTAGACAGAGGAATTATTAGTACAACCAAAAATAATGTCCTCTACATAAACCAAAACAACTAGTAAATCATCACCTTCAGATTTAATGTAGAGATTGTTGTCAACATTACCTTTCTTGAACCCTTTGTCTTGTAAAACTTTGTCCAGTCTATAATACCAAGCTCGTGGTGCTTGTTTTATTCCATATAGAGCCTTCTTCAACTTGCAGACATAGTCAGGATCATCTGTCAATGAGAATTCTTCAGGTTACTCCATATATACTTCTTCCTCTAGATCTCCATTAAGAAATGTTGACTTAACATCCATCTGATACACTTTAAAGTTCTCATGACATGAATATGCAAGAAACATTTTGATGGCCTCCAATCTTGCCACTGGTGCAAAGGTTTCATCAAAATCTTGTCCTTCAACTTGTGCATACCCTTTACAGACCAATCTGGCTTTATTCCTAACAACTTGTCCTTTTTCATTCATTTTATTCTTGAACACCCATTTGGAACCTATTACATTCTTATCTTCAGGTCTAGGAACAAGCTCCCAAGTATTGTTCTTCTCAATCTGATCAAGCTCTTCATTCATAGCTCTAATCCAATCATCATGCTTGTTGGCTTCATAAAAAAATTTAGGTTCAATCATAGATAGAAAAGCAACCTGAGATTGTTCTAAATCTTTAATCAATTTCCTTCTTGTATGGACTCCTTTATTTATATCTCCAATTATCTGATTTTCAGGATGATTCTTTCTAACAATTCTGAGAGGTGGTTTTGTTTCTTTCTGTTGATTTGTGTCAGCCTGAGTATTTGTATCTTCATATGATTCAGATTGTTCTCTTTCTGATCCTTGGACCTGTTCATCTTCATCTTCAACCATATCTTTTGTGCTTGGTTCAACACTGCTTACATTTCGTACCGGGATTTCTTCATCAACTTTTATGTCGATACAATCAACCAATTTATGCAGCCTCTTATTGTAGCATTTATATCCTTTACTGTTTGTAGCATAACCTAAGAAGATACCTTCATCAGCCCTGTCATCATATTTGCCAATATTTTCATCATTATTCTTGATATAGCATTTACTCCCAAAAACTTTAAAATGCTTGATTGAAGCGGGTATTCCAAACCATAGTTCATAAGGAGTCTTGTCACTATGTGGCATGAGATGAGCTTTGTTAAGAATATGAACAGTTGTATGGATTGCTTCCATCCAATATGTCTGAGCAATATTCCTTTCATTCATCATTGATCTTGCCATCTACTGAACTGATCTATTATGTCTCTCAACTACTCCATTTTGCTGTGGAGTCCTTGGAATAGTGTACTCTCTTTTGATCCCATGTTTATCACAGAACTCTTTGAAGTTCCATGAACTAAACTCTCCTCCTCTATGAGGCCTTACTACCTTCAATATTTTTCCTGTTTGATTCTTAGTCAGAGCCTTAAACACTTTGAATTTTTCAAATGCTTCAGATTTTTCCTTCAAAAAGGCAACCCATGTTAGTCTAGAATAATTATCAATAATCAACATAAAATAGTTTTCTTTTCATGTACCTTCTTTTCTTGATGGTCCACATAAATCCATATGTACTAACTGGAGAGGTTTTTCTGTTGAAGGAAAGTTTTTAGATTTGTACTTTGTCTGAGTAAGATTTCCTATTTGGCAAGGTTTACAAACAAAATCATATGGTTTTGATATATTTGGAAGATCTTTTACTGCCCCATTGTTTCTAAGCTTGATTATATGATCAAAATTTAGGTGTTCAAGTCTCATATGCCATAGCCAACTTCCATCATACTTGTTTAAGTGGCATTCTTCTTTTTCTTCTTTTAACACATAGACATTGTTTTTTGTTCTTATCCCTTTTGCAACCAACTGTCCTGAATTCACAGACTTTATTTTACAATATTTAGAAGTAAAAACAACTTCACATCCTCTGTCACAAACTTGACTGACACTAAGCAGATTATGTTTCAGACCATCTACAAACAACACATCTTGAGCTTTCCCTTTGCCATTACTCAGACTTACCATTCCTTTACCTTTTATTTTTCCTGGTGCATCATTTCCAAAGTTGCATTCCCTAATTTGCTTTCACTTAGAGTTATAAACTTGCTTTTGTTTCCAGTCATATGTTTGGAACATCCATTGTCAATATACCAGGGGTTCTTTTGTCTTTGGACTGATAACACTAATCCACATTTGTCATCTTCTTTCTTCTTCCAAACTTTGAAATTTTTAGTAGTAGGATTCAAATCTGGCTTATAGTTCCTTAATCGACAATCTGCAACTTTATGTCCATAGTTATGGCAGACGTAACATTCTGGTTCACTGAATAACAGATCATAATGATTGTTATGCTCATAACTGTTGTTATGTTTCACCTGCGTCCTTTTCCCATCCATCACATGATTTATAGTTTGTGGTTGTTTGTTGCTTGGTTGTCTCGATCTTTGTTGTGGCAGATAATTGTTCCTTGAGTATCTTGATTGCTCATATCTAAATCTTAAAGAACAAGTTATAACTTTGTGACCAAAGTTAAAACAGAAAAAACAATATCCATAGAAAAATCCTTTGTACCTGGAAAATGGTTGTCTTCTTTGAATGAGTCGATTTCTTCCATGTTGATGATTTCTTTGACCAAAGGATGTGTTTGTGTTATTTCTTTGATCTATAGATTCGGTTTTGGTACTTTTTCTTTCATTCTTTCTTGGTGGTTGATTATCTTTCTCTGTTTCTGTAGAGTGGTTGTTGTCAATGATTGTAGATTTGACAAACTTGATGGATTTTGTGTTACTTGGCTGATCACTACTTTATCCTTCTTCATAACCTAAGCCAGCTTTCAACTTTGGATTCCTGTGCTGATTTAGAATGGAAGTTAATCCTTCTGAGGCTTTAATACTTGATAGATTTTGGTGATACAATGTCTTAAACTTCTCTATCTCTTTCTTGGTTTTTACTATCTCTTCTTCTAAGGCTTCACACCTTGCTTTCTTCTTTGATAACTGTTGTTTCAGAATGTCCTCTATTTTCGTTGCCTCTTCTAACTCCACTTTTAGTATGGAAAAGTCTTCATCAAGTTTTTTACCATTCATTTTAAACTGCATCAACAATTGTTTTTGTTTTCTCTTCTTAAATTTGAGTCTGTCAGATTCTTCCAAAGCACTGATTAATTCACCTTCCATATCCACCACAGCTTCTTCGTCATCCATGTCACCTCCTGTGTGTTCATCATCAAGATCTCCCATAGCCATAAGCATAAAATCATTCACTTTGTCTTCCCAGGATGAATCACTATCTATGTCTTCTAAGGAGTCGTCATTGTTTGCACACAAACTTTTATTTTTATCATATTTCTTAAATTTGTATTTCTTTTCATCATCAGAGTTCTGGTTCCTTTTTTTGTGAGGACACTTAGATGCAAAATGACCTATTTTACCACAGTTAAATAATTTGAAGGGCAACTTGCCTTGGTATTTGCCTGATCCTTTCTTTAATCTTCTCACAAATTTTGCCTCAATATCATCTAGTTCTGAATCAGTATTCTTGTCTGCTTTAAAAAATGCTTCTCTAGTAATGGATTTATCTTTACTAATTCTCATTTCATATGCAGTTAGAGTTCCTAGGAGTTGATCAATGGACATAGTTTTAAGATCATTTAGTTCTTCTATTGCAGAAACTTTTGGATTAAATTTATCAAGCAAAGATCTTAAAATCTTCTAAACTAAAAATGATTCTTCAATCTTCTCACCAAGACCTTTCATGGCATTCACAAGTTCTTCAACTCTTAAAAAATACTTGCTAACTGTTTCATCTTCATTCATCTTTAGTTGTTCAAATTTCAATCTATATGTTTGAAGTTTGGCATCTTTTACTTTCTCATTTCCTTCATAACTGCTAATAAGTTTATCCCACATTGTTTTTTGTAGATTCAAGATGCATCACCTTTACAAACTCAACTTCAGCAAGTCCACTCAAGATAGCATTCATTGCCTTTGCATTGAAACTAAATTCTAACTTATCATCTTTAGAAGCTAGCACAACAGGCTTTATATATCCAGTTTCTACTACATCCCAAACATCAACACCTAAAGCCATTATGTATGTTCTCATTCTAACCTTCCAGAAGGAAAAATTTGTTCCATCAAACAAAGGAGGCTTATTGGTTGAAGTCCCTTCATGACTTGTCATGTTTAAGCTTACAGATCTACCTTTAAATAAAAGGAACCCGCTCTGATACCAATTGTTGAAATTACTAAGACAACTGAGAGGGAGGGGTGAATCAGTTGTTACTATGCTTAAACAATTATATGACTATTCAAACAATTTTTAATCTCTTCCAAGTGACCATCAATATTATGCAAGATATGAACAACATAAATAATGAACATCAGTCACACATAAGATATACACAGAGACAAATTTTCATGAGGAAACCCATAAAGGGAGAAAACCTCTTCTTCTTTGAATGATAGTCAGTCTTTTAAGTTATGTACATCATCTATCTTTGAGCACCAACTCAATGTGAGGCTACTACCTCTGTTTTACAAGCTTCAACTTGCTGAGAGCACCAACCCTCTGTTTTTTCTAGCACCCACTAGAAGGAAGCACTAACTCTCTGAGTGTTCCAGCACCAACTGGATGGAAGCACCTACTTTCACTTATACAAGCACCAACTTGCATACATAAAACTTTGTGTTTTCCCAAGCACCACCCTGCCACCCTATTTTCTAGCCACAACTAGATGAAAGATTCAACTTCCAGTATTCAAGCACCAACTTGAATAACAGAGGACTACAGTCCTCCCTAGCACCACCCTACCTCCCTAATTAAAAATAAATGACTAAATAACCAACAATATAGATATATCGATTCTTACCACTTCTTCTCTCTTCTGCAATTCTTCTCTGCTCCACTATTCTTCTACTCTGTTCATACTTGGCTTGACTTGTTGTCTCTTTCTATCTGTTCTTTCTCTGTTCCTCTCATGCTCTTTGGTATGTGTTCATTATGCTCTCTTCACCTTTACTGTTTTGTTCAGCTTCTGTTTCTCATCTCTGAGTTTGATCTCACACTGTGCATACTGTGATTTTCTTTTCTCCCATCTCAACTTATTTTTTAGTGAGAACAACCAACCTCACACAGTCACATGGATTTATCTTTTATGTTGTACCCCTGATGCAGTTACACCTCGAATCTCCAAGGAAACGCCTCAACAACTAAATCGTCAAACATCCAAGAACTATGATTCAGTTATGCTAACTGAATTGTAACTGAACAATTAACCGTGAGGTGAAATAGTAGCCCTTCGATCAAATTCCCAATTAATCAACATTGTTGGATTACATTCGCAGGGTCTCGCGTTTATCCCATATGACCACTAGTTGTGACCGAACGCTAAACAGAAAGTGATTTCACGTTTCGAAAATGTTGTGATGAGAAATCTCGACTCTCCCATGTCATGATCTCCGAAATGGAGCTTAGCTACTAGCTCCTTCCCTTCTCGTGACCACTAGCTGTGACCAAGCACTTATCCATAAAGTGCTTCGTAACTCGCGACCTTAGGAATCCTGTGATGAGGCATCTCAACTCTCCCATGTCGCGATCTCTGAAATGGAGCTTAGCTGGACTAGCTCCTTCCTCTCATATGACCACCAGTTGTGACTAAGCGCTTATCCAGAAGGTGCTTCGCGACTCGCGATTTCGGGAATCCTGTGATGAGGCATCTCGACTCTCCCATGTCACGATCTCCGAAATGGAGCTTAGTTGGGCTAGCTCCTTCCTTTCACATGACCACGAGCTGTGACCAAGCACTTATTCAATAGGGCACTTGGCAATCTTGGCGATCTTCAATGTGGAGCCCATCGACGTGCTAGATCCTCCCTTAAACCGCATAAATGTGACCACCAACGGTAACCAAGGGCTAAACATTCAAGCGCTTCGCTTGTCATATCAACAGTCCAGACCTTTTCTTCAATCTGACAGCTCAGATCTCATCACGACTTTTCATATCGTTAGTTCCTGTGTCACATTCCTTTGACTCATCCAATGTGCAAGTCAACGAAATGCCAATTGTTCACCACATGTCCTCTGACTCCAACAGCCAGAATTGTTTCACGACTTCGCATATCACTAATTCCCACACCCTGCTCCTTTGACTCCTCCAATGTGCAAGTCAGCAGAATGTTGATCTTTCTCCACCTATCCTCTGGATCCTACAGCTCAGGTCATTTCATGACTTTGCATATCACGAGTTCGAGAGGTTAGAGCACCTCCTTCCTCTGACCTTTCAGTCACCGAAATGATGATCTTTCGCCACGTTTCATCTCTGACGATGGATGGTTCCGATGAATTCGGAACTTGTCTCGTGCACTTTCCTTAGGATCCAACCATTATTGGTCTACACACTCAAATCTAATGGCTGAGATCTAATCTCCTCATCTGCGCTTCCTCCTGTCTAAATTCAGATCTGATGGCCATTGGGAATTCAGGATGGGTGATCCAACGATCACTGTTGCTCTTCACTGTTGAGCTTACGCTTCTGATCTTGCCATGCCATCATCATTGCGCTGTTGATCTTGCCACTTCCTCTTGTTTATCATCGTCGTGTTGATCTTGCCATCATTGGAAAACAAGCATACTCTCGTCGTGTTGATCTCTGATATTTCCATCAATGACAATAAGCATACTCTGCCTTCTGTCTGTAAACATGCCAACACAGTTGTCATCACACGTCTAGGGAAACATGACTTCACACAACTCTCCCACGACTCTAGGTTTTGAAGGATACACGGTGGGAAATACTTCCACCCCTCATAATAAAACTAAGGTCAATAGGATACTCATTGGGTAATACCTCCAACCTTCTTGATAGAACTAGGGTCAACACCCTATATTGAGCCATACTGTGCAACTATTGTTCTTAGAGTCACGTCATCAAACAACCACTATGGGCAAGATGTGCATCCTATCAAAACCACACTTACCATTGATCATAACAATATTTCAAATCATAAATTAAATAATAAGTACAACTTATAGCATACACTATCTTCTTGATGTCTATGACATCCAAGTTACCTTAGCACTACAATCATTTGGCTATCACATAGCTCATCAACCTGTAGGTTAGTTCACCAATAACTCATATCCATGCATATACATCATAATTTCATATAAGGATCCATATATGTATTGACGTTCAATTAATAAATGTATTTTTGTTTTTATCATGTCTTGCATATGTTATGCATTCACAACATAACTTTGAATTGGTATCCACGAACCTAAATTCCTCATTTTAATGTGCATGTTTAAACAAATCAAAGAGTTATCATCATCATGAGCATATAATAGTGAAAATAATATCATGCAACACATAATTAGGTTTTGATGTACATATCTCAAATATCTATCCCAATCTAACTTCTAACTAAGCCCAAGCAAATGTTAAGAATTGAATTACTAAGATGAGTAAACAACAATGTTCTAACNTCTCTCTCTATATATATATATATATATATATATATATATATATATATGCTTTGTAACATTATTTTTATGTAAATGTCATATTTGTAATATTTATATTTAAGTGTAAATTTGATATCTCTCTTTGTATTTCTCTATATATTTGCTTTGTTTTTTATGTATGTATCATATTTTAAATATTTATATTTATGTCTAAATTTGATATTTCTCTTTTTATTTATCTATTTAACAAATTTTATATTAGGTGTATATATCATATCTCTCTCTTTCATATGTACAACACTATTTTTATTTGTGTTTCTATATATATTTAGCTAACATAATTATTATTATTATGGTTTTTTATAAGTATTATACTTTTTTGAAGCTGACATATGATGATGTAAGCACTACCCAACTTAAGTGACACCATCTCCATCATACTAGTTTGTAGATCTAGTGCCTTTTTGCAAATAAAGAGACATGAACTAAAGCTTGTGTACATCTTAAATTTTAAATTCATAAACCTTTCAAAGTGATTATAAAAAAAATAAAAATTACTGTCAATTGGGTTTAGCCCGAGTAATTTGTGCTGAGGGGTGCTCCCCCCCCCAGGTTCAATTCCCGCACATGTCGAGCTCTTAAACGAGCAAGCTATCGAAAAAACCTCGACTTTCTACAAAATCTGGTTTACCTCAGGTACCATCCTCGAAATGAGGGGAGGTGCCCAGTGGGTTTCCCCAGGATTTATTCCCATGTAAAAAATAAAAAATAAATAAATTTAAAAAATAAAAATAAAAAAATATTTTTTACTTATTTGTCTTATAATGCAAATCCAAGGCTCTATCCCTTGGGCAAGAGGTAAAATCGGGGCCGGGGTTCTATATCTTGGCTTCATGTATGGGGCTAAGGAAAACTACTTCTTGAAAGCACATGACCCCTCTACTAGAGCCCCAATGATGACTATCATGGGATATTAGTTTTCTTCTAGATACAGATCAAGTTGAAACCACCTCTTTTGGTTTTGGAGTAAGACCTAAAACTACTTTTTTGATTGGTTAAGAGCTCATTTTCTTCGTATGTAAGGAAACATGTTAATGGCCCAAGACCTAGAGGCATCTTGCAGGAGTGAAACTCTACCTCTTTAGGGACCACTAACTGGTCATTTCAGGTGGTGTAGTTTTGATTAAATAACGGTGATGAGTGAGCCTGCATTTGTAGATAGCGGTCGATGATGGTTGTCCTTATTGTCGGTGAAAATAGAGTTATGATAGGTTTTTCCACCTTTAGGCAAAAAAAAAAAAACAAGGCTCGAGGTCAACAGAGATGTAAGGTTAGTAATTATCTTTCCAAACTTATGGAACAATTGGCAAAGAGTTTGAAATTATTTATTTTCCCTAAAATCAAGTTTCTTGGTATCATATAAATCCTTGTGCATGGAATGAAACAATTAACCTCCCCATCCACCTCAGCGATCCTTTGTTCAAAGAACCATTTTCTCCCAAGTCTTTTTTATGTTGTGGTTAGTTGCAAGATTTTGCATTGTTATTGTTGTAGTTAAAAGGATGAAATCGACACATGTAATCCCATCACAAAAACTTGGGTAGAACTTCTTGAATGTGTCGAACATACAAGATGGATTTCACGAGTCTAGCCTTCCATGCATGCACTCCATCGTAGGAAGAAATTCTACAACAAAGAAATGGGGTAATCAATAAGTACCATGCATCATGGTATTAAATGTAATACATATCGGATATATCTAGACAATGTATATCCAATATATTACATTTAATGTTCCCATCCTAGGTGCATGCATATTGTTGGCAATAATGGTGGTTGGTATGCCTAAGGTTTCCCCTCTCAATGGGAGTGAGCTAATGTGTGGACAAATTCAGTTTTTATAAGGAGTATTTTTTTAGGGGAGGCAAAGTTCTACCCTTTTCTATTCATTTTTTGTAAATTTTAAGGATATGGGTCCTCTTAAAATAAGACAAGATCACAAGAGACAAAGTTTCATGGTCAAAGTTCCTATCAATTAAGTGAAACTATAAATCCCATTAAACTCCTCTTGAATTTGAGGGAGAATGTCCACAGGAAAGGGAGCGAGTTTGTCCACTAATTAACTTACTATTTTCCTATTCCCCTATCAATTTTTCCATGTATATCTCGACCACCATTTTTACTAGCATTAATTGTTATGATTAGATTGTATGAATTTCCACACATCATGATGGATATGAGTTTATTTGGAAGCATCACAACAAAATTGGAATCATGAAATTTTCATAGTTCCACCACCACCATCATAGCTAAGGGCAATTTATACAATCCAATCATAATGTTTATGTGGTGTGGGGTGCCTCGTATTGGTTAATAAGAAGGAACATACGATAGTCGCGGATATAGTGGTTGAGATGTACGATCCAAAGATTAATAAATGGACTCAATTGAAGACCAATGTGCATAATAAGTTCACCCAAAAGGGAGGAATATATTTCAATATAAAGTTGTACTAGTTAGCTGAAGTATAGAGTTGGGAATGTTTGATGGGAGAAAAGAAAGAATGGAATCAAGGGGCCACAAAACTTAAAGCATTGACATTTTAACAAAAACCCTTGCTAATATAATTTTATGAGGTGCAAAGTGCATTTAGTTTTAGTTTGTAGGATATAAGCACAACATTTTATATGGACATTGTAGTCAATGGGAGCAATTGAGTTTTTGTCTTCCTACCAATGATGAACATCTTCACAATTTGGAGTTAGGAAGCAAGAATATTGTATAAGTTAATGTTTTAAGATGTTGAATATGTGGTTTTGTACATATCATAAACCGTTGGTGAGTTTGTTAATCACCAAATTAGAATGTTTGTCGAGGTAAGTGATGGATTGGTCAAATAACCGCGGAGATTCTTCCTTCAACATGCACGAAGATGAAGGAGGATGATAATTGGCATTACATTCCACTGTTGTTATGGTTTTATCAGTGTGTTCAATTGAAAATAAAAAGGAGAATAAATTCACATTACATATCATTGTTGTGATGGTTTTTATAGTGTGTTCAACTATAATTTTTTATTTATTTATTTATTTATTTATTTTTATTTATTTATTTTTTATTTTTATTTTTTTATAGTGTCAAAAGGGAGAAAATAAAATGGCAAAGTCCTATTAAAGTGATATTCATGGGTATGATTCCCCATGGCGTTACAACCATGCAACTAGTGGAAGCTACCACTTCGACAACACTAAGAATGTAAGTGGAGCAGAGACATATCAAGCAAGAGGAAATAGTGAGGGTGGGCTCCAAGCATAGGGGTACTCTTGCTACTCCTCTCTCAATGCATTTGATATAAATGCAAAGTATTATAGTTCTATCTTCACACAAACTCCATTTCATTCCATGATAACAAGAGATGATAGGCTCAAAGAGAAACTTAATCTCATGATGCTTCATAGAATGCAGAAGCATTTGGAAATCATGGTGATAGGGATTGCTCCAACATGTGGGTATATTGAAGCTCTCAAGATAGAAGGAACTCGGTTCCATGCTATTTTCACTTTGTCCAATCATTGGAACATTCGAGACACATTTGTTCATCTCCTCCATGCATCAGACTTTCCTTCTCCTTTTCCTCCCCTAATTAAACCCCTTTGCTCACTCATAACTTCAACTATAAACATCCTCTAAAATCTCAAAGGACACAATTTTTTGTTTCTTTCTTTACAATTCCTCGTGTGGTACACATAAATTTGTAGCAATTGAAGGGAATCTTTGTCTCTATCTTTGCGATTTACAAAGATTGGTGGAAATTGAAAGGAACTACATAAATAAGAAGTCAAAAGAGATGGTAGTGAGCATGCATTTGTTAATAATCGCAACTGTAGTTGCCACCATTGGAGCTTTCTGCAACTTCACATCTCACCACCATCCATCAAATACATACAACCCATAATTATTGTTCAATCGTAGCCTGGGTGGAAGCCCAAAAATTTCCTTTTATTTTAATGTTTTTCAGATTGGAGTGGATGGTCAAGCATTGTACACATATTACAAAAGTTATATTTTGATCCCTAGTCGTCGTCGTCGTCATTAAGGGTGCCAAGGAACTAAATTAAGAGAACACATTGAGATCTCATGGTATGGATTTTAGTGGAACCCAATAAATCAATGACAACAACATTGAGAGGTTGAATCGAAGAAGAAATGGTTGAGAGGAGGCATGATTGTAATAGTTATAGTAAATATAGGATCCATGTGCTCAAGGCTATCCAACAAATATGTAATGGTAGGGAGTAGGAGGGCCCATGTTTCCATTTCTAGGTGGAGGAGGACAATTGCCAATGTTAGTAGGTAGCAGAGAAGGTAGACATGAGGGAGGCAGAGGCAGGAAAAAGAGAGGAGTAGTGCCACCATCATTGTTCGAGATTTTGTCACTGTTGATGATGGATGATGCAGGGGGGACAACACAATAAAGGCCATATTTAAATAAGAGGCATTTCAAACAAGGATGAAAAGGGGATGAAAATTGTGAAGGATAGGTGGATAGAAAAATTGATTTCTCAAACCTAGTGGTTTAGGATGACCAAGTATTGAGTAATAACTTTCCCTTATTACGACCTTCGACATAATGACATTAATACATTACATATAGGTTTTTGTAATTGGATATGTTATCTCTATCTTTATGAGAGAATTTTTGGTGGAGAAAACTAATAGTCTTTGACAATATAACACTAATTGTATATCATCTATATTGTAGCCTAAACATTGTACAAATTTGACCTTTTTCGACCACTCAAAATAATGAGAAGGGAAATTGGCATTTTCAATTTGAAGTCCAACAAGAATAATTTTAGATTGATGGAATTGCATATATAAATCATTAACATTGCAAAATTAGGATGCAACATGGGTATTTGAGGGCGTTGAATCCATTTCTACATTCAAACAATGATTTCAACAATCCAAACTTGCAACGTCAACAAAGATTTTATGATTGGATTTCAGTGATGGAAAATTGGAAAATCTCAAAATCAAATAACTTTTAGCCTTCTTCTACCATCTAAATTACGATATTGAAAATTGAAAATACATGGAGATATAATTAATGTTATCATAATTTACAAAAAATGTTTTGTCAATGATGGTTTGTTGGATAGGTAAAAACATATAGTTAATATAGTCCTATCAAAGTTCAAGTTTTACCAATTACATGTTCATGTGCGGGCTTGTGGATGTATGCCAAGATACTCAACAATAGTTGGAGTGAGGGGAATGAGATAAATGTGTAGCAAACAAACCCTCATTTTGGTGATAAATTTATGTTGAATCCAACAAAATTTTCAATGATGATCAGAGTTCCACCATGATCCAAGTTCCATGCATTGTGAAACTTTGTCGCAGGGGTTTGCCCCATTCTAAACTGACCTATATGCTCAAAAAATCATTTATTGATTTAGATGACTTGGAACTCTAACTTCTTGGGTTGTTGGAGTCCCACGAATGGAGGGAAGTTTTCTACACATTTAGTAATCACTAGGGCCATGGGTAAACTTGGGTGGCTTTGGTAGAATAGATACCCCATGTGTCACTTATATGCCTAAGGTGACCAAATTGAATGATGCTAGTGATTCCCTGAAATGCCAAACCTCGACATGTTGGACTCATTATTATAAGAGGAAGCTAGTTGAAAAGAAAATAAATTTTATGAAACAAACGTAGCATACAATGTAGTCCTTGCTTAAGGTTTGTAGAGAGGAATGAGCTAGGAAGCCAAGAGTATGTCAATGACCCATATCATCTCTTAAATATAGATACAATATAGAATGTGGATCATTGGATCAATGACCATGGTACCACATGAACAACTATGTATATATGCAAGATTGACACCTTATGTGACGTGTCACTTAAGGCAAGTTTCTTAATAACTCACAATGGTCCTATCATAAGGACGACATGGGATCATATGCATAGAAATTCCATGACAGGGTGTGCGAAGGGATGCTAATAGGTGGTAAATTGGTTGATAACAAATCAAGGTCTACGATTTGAATTTTCAAAGGGGTTCATAGTGAGCATATCGTTCGGTTATTTTCATATACATTGAAAAACACTGACCCATCCCTTGAATATGGGTCATTGATGTAAATAAAACAATGATAATTTGATAACAAAACATGTTTGTTACGTTGTTGTCTAACAATGTAGTTGTAAACATGTGGGGGTTTTCCTTTGTTGCTTAAAAAAATAATTGTCAAGGAAACATGAAACATTGCTTGCATATTCAATGCATCACATTGTGGACAACTCAAGTTAATAAACGTGTAGTTTAAACATTCTACTTTTTGAACTTTTTCCGAGCACATTTTTCTGACTAATTTTACCCAAAATTTAGAAGAATTATTCTAATCATAGATATCAGTGGTTAAAATTACACAATCCAAATACAATAAAGGTTTTTCAAGGCGCTAAATATTTTTATACATTCAAAAATACAATTTAAATAACAAAAAATTACAATTCCACCATCAATTACATAACGAAATTTAATAATGAGTAGAAAATGTCAACAAAATAAAGTGGCTAGACTTTTCCGTTAATAAATGTAAAGGCACATATGCTTAACATCTCTTTGACGAAGTCTACATGTATTTAAACCAACAACGACGAAGGGGACTCACTACACCCTTTTTAAATTTTTAATTAATGGAAAATTCCACCACCTTAATGGGAAACTAATCAAATCATATTCTTAAGCCAATCAAACCAATCGTCTAGATACAGTGGTTCCACAGCTGTCCACGTGTCAATTGGTATACCATGACAAGTCGGACACTTGCCATTACATTGGGCCAATAGGCTTATTCCTATGATGCGAAGGATTCTTTAATCTAACCTCAAGAACTAACCCTGGTTAATGTCGGCCAAACTAAATTGGTGCAAATGAACCTGGGCGAGGGTTTTGAGGGAACCCTGCGGTAAGAGTTCTTGTATATAACGAGTGTAAGTAGTTAATCGATCATATCAGTGCGTAGATTGAGATCCTTGTCTGGTAATTATCTGTACATCTCCCTCAGTTCCCTGGTTGTCCCTTAAGCACATTTTTTCGACCAATTTTACTCAAAATTTAGAAGAATTATTCTAATCATAGATATCAGTTGTTAAAATTACACAATCCAAATACAATAAAGGTTTTTCAAGGCGCTAAATATTTTTATACATTCAAAATACAATTTAAATAACAAAAAATTACAATTTCACCATCAATTACATAACGAAATTTAATAATGAGTAGAAAATGTCAACAAAATAAAGTGGCTAGACTTTTCCATTAATAAATGTAAAGGCACATATGCTTATCATCTCTTTGACAAAGTCTACACGTCTTTAAACCAACAACGACGAAGGGGACTCACTACACCCACCAAATGACAATTTTCTATTTTTTAAATTTTTAATTAATGGAAAATTCCACCACCTTAATGGGAAACTAATCAAATAATATTCTTAATCCAATCAAACAAATCATCTAGATACAGTGGTTCCACAGATGTCCACGTATCAATTGGTATACCATGACAAGTCGGATACTTGCCATTACATTGGGCCAATAGGCTTATTCCGATGACGCGAAGGATTCTTTAATCTAACCTCAAGAACTAACCCTGGTTAATGTTGGCCAAACTAAACTGGTGCAAATAAACCCGGGTGAGGGTTTGGAGGGAACCCTCCGGTAAGAGTCCTTGTATATAACGAGTGTAACCCGTTAATTGATCATATCAGTGCGTAGATTGAGATCCTTGTCTGGTAATTATCTGTACATCGCCCTCAGTTCCCTAGTTGTCCCTCATCAGTTCAAGGTACCCACGTCAATTGCTACTCAATGTCTTTTGATATAAATAAAATTGTTTGATTTGCATTCTGTAAGCTTTTTGTTTTTTGGATTAAGAAAAAAATCTATCAAGGGTAGGCATCAGGAATTGTCTGGGTTTCTTTACCATCTATCACTTTTTTTGTGTTGGGGGGGAGGAATTCCAATTATTGTGTAGATCTGCAGGAAGAAAATGGTTTGAGATGCATTATGTAGGTTTTCTTTAGAGAATTAGCTTATGTTAAGTAGATCACCATAGCCAATTTTATGCTCTATCCAATTTATCGCTGTGGAAAAATTACCCCCTTTCCCATTCGCCTACCCATTAAAAAATTGAGAACCTAGCTTCCCGATAAGCATGCAGCTATATTTGAGCTATGAGCTTCACCAACTGGGAATCAAACCAGTGGGCAATGACAACTAGTCTGTAAAAATTAGAGAATAATGAAAATGATGAATGTTTGTATAGATCCAAGTGCCTCTAAGTTCCAGATTTTGAGATCTGCAACTCTATACCTCTTTGTATTTGTTGTTTTAGGAGTGGTACGATTTGTAAATAGGCCCTAGATTGCACATTCTTTCTTCTTTGAAATTTTAATCGCCCATTATAGTCATAACTGCACTGCTTTTGCATCTTAACCTAGCCTCGCCTGCTTCAGTCATTAATCCTTTCACTTTTTTGTTATATTGTATTTCTTTTTTTTTCCTCAATAAAATCCAAGAAGAAAATAAAGAATTCAACTCTCTCATTTTGTTACTACCTCACCCTTAAATTATTTTCAGAGTGAGTTATCAGGCAATTTACATCAACAAAATTGTGAATTTTTGAATATCCAAATGACCCTGTCAGTAGTCAGGGAAATATATCCGACTTTCTTAGTTCTGACAAGTGGCCTCTTATTTTTCTTGTTGAGACCTTATTATGTGACTGGAACCTAAGGTTATAAACACATAAAATGACTTTAACCTGTATACTAAACTCAATACGTAAATACATTGTTACTTGTACTATTTGTATTGGTCATGTAAGTGCATATTCATACCAAACGAATAAGAAGACTGTATTCCGATATGAAGGTATAAACTACAGCCAAAACCACGTTCCATTCCCTCAAACCGAGAAACCATAAAAACCACAAATCTTATGTATAAACACAGATGGAAATGGATCTGTTTTAGTGTATGGGAAATGGATCCTGTACTGCAAGAAGTGTTTCAGGCATCTGGAAACGGTTCCAAAACGTTTTTGGTGATTCTTGGTGAATGCCCACTTCTGTGGTTTCGTTCTGTATTGGGTGTAGGAGTGGCATCCTAGACATGTGATTTTGGTAATTATATTTATTTTACCCTAACCCTTGCCTAAAGGTATAAATAAGACCCCCTCCCCCTTCACTTAGTCTCATTCATTCCTTCCTCCTCAAAGAAGTGGCAGATTGCTCCTTTTGGTTTGCATCTCCTTTGTGACAGTGTGCGACCTCCTTTGTGACAGTGTGCGACCTCCTTTGTGACAATGTGCGGCCTCCTTGTGATAGTGCTTAACCTCCTTATGATAGTAGCTCGACCTCTCTCTGTGATAGATCAATCTCTTCTTTTTGTTGCCAGGTCCTTGCTTGATTTGCTTGATGATGTGTGGGTGTTGAGGGTGTTTAATCCTTTGCTGGTGTTGTTATTGTTGCCCTCTTTGATTATTACCAGCTGACCCCCTCCTTCTACCAGTGATACCTTCCTTGAACTTGCCGTCCCCTTATTTAGGACAGATCTGGGATCTTGAAGGCCATGACATCTTAGAGGGGTGGCTAGACCTTCATTACAGGCAGTCGTCCCTTCTTCTTCTGACATATTTTTTGTGTGAGGGTTTGTTACTGTGTGGGGTTTTGGGTGTGAGGGTTTCATTCTGGGTCTTCTCGGGCTTCTTCTCATATGGAGTAACTTTGAACTCAATGCTGAATTGTGACCTACAGAAGAGCTCGAACTTCCCCTCCAACATTTTGACTGCTTGTAGGGTAGTGTTGTTCTCTTTCCTGAATTTTTCCACCGCTTGGGCCAAGATGGCATTAACTATCTAGTAAATCTTTGCCAACTTAAAGTACTTTGTTTCCCGAGTCCTAGAATATCGTGGGTCGTCCACCTACCCCTTGACTTTTTGGACTATCCCTTCTTCTGATATGCTATGATGTTGAATTCAAAATACTTCCTTTATTTCTGCAACCGTTTTCTTTTCCTCATCTAAGCAGAAGTATTTGAATTTGGACCTGACCATCTAGGCTACTCGGGCAACTCTGGAATGATTGACAAGGCCCTGTGAGGAAGACACCTCCTGCTTCTTTCCCTTCTGTCGGCCTCCCCGTGATCCTCTCCTTGCCATCTTGTAGATCCTTAGAGACTTGGTCTCTGCTGGCTGACTACCCACTACCTTCAATCCTTTCTTCCTCACTGAGTTTTGACGTCGGCTCTTCCACTGACGCTTACTCGCCCACCTATTCGAAACCCACTGCACCTTCCACTTAAACTTCTTGCCACCCCAACTCTGTTGAATTCCCCCTTGATCTTGTTTAAGGGGCAAGAGCCACAAACCCTTCTTAACAACCTTATGCTCCTAGACATATCCAAGGTTCCTGTGAAATTTAGGAATGCTCCTCCGCTTGAAACGATCAACTTCTATAAACTTTACTAACGTCGACCCACTACATCGACTTCTCACCATGCAATATCCTTTCACATCCTCTCTCACAGAGCAAATCCTTTTCATAACTGCTTTTGGGTGGATCACATCAATCTCCGTTGTTGTCAAAGTACTCCCACGAACTCGCTCATAACGGTTGTTCATGGTGCTTGGCTCACATAGTGGTTGGTTATGTACGGGCCTCCTCTCCCTATAATGGTCGTTTCCCTCGACGTCTCGACATGCTCTAGCCATAACTACTCTAGTAACCAACTGTCCAATCTTCCTCACCACTTGTCCCACACTTACCATCATGTTTCGAAGTTGGCGCATATGACGTGAGGCTTATTAGTCCCACCTTTATTACTCTGACATGCCGACGTTTGGTTCTAGAACCCGCTTGGGTAACCTTCCCCTCTTCTCGACATTCTAGCTGTCCTTACTATCCCATCGAGGCTCTAGGTGGCTGTCCTTTGTCGCTGCCTATCCTCAACATGTGGCACCTTGTCTGGGGGCTTCAAGGAACAACTATTAACATAAGCATTTCCATTCAATTATGTTGTCACAGTAGTGACTACTACTCTATCAAAGTCACCAAAAACTAGAATCTAGCCTAAATTACTTATATCATGGAGAAAATTAAACCTTAATAAATATCCTAACATTTTATGATTTCATTACAAAACCACAAATCCATAAACCTATGAATAATAATTCTTCTAAATAAATTGAAATTATTTTCATAATTCCAATATGATCCAAAATAATTAAAACTATTCATAATATACATAATACATTTGTCATTGTTAAAAATCCTTAGGTACATGGCTATTTGTCTTCGTTAAAGATACTTAAATAAATGGCTATTATTTTAGATTATTCTAAAAGTTAAAGATCCTTATGTATGGCTATTATTTTATTTTAGATTATTCTAAAACTACATTTAGAAAAAAGGTTTTAATACTTTCCAAAAAAGAACAAAAGAAATGGAGCTATCATAATGTTCATCAAAGTGGTTTATGTTACATTATAACAAAGTTGTATGGCAGCGTATACTTGCCGCTATGCAGATATAATAAAATAAAACAATAGTTGTATTGAATCCATCGCATGCGTCCAAATGAATAACAAATTCATTTGTTGAATATGGCAAGCAAGCGTCATCTAATTAAAGGACGTTGAAGATCCTTCCGCAGTCGTTGAAAATCCTTACGCAACGACGACAATAAGAGATGCATTTGAACAACGAATCACAATTTAGAAAAATGTTTAAAATAATAAAAAAAATCAAATTGTAATGTTATACCTTTAAAAATGCTCAAAATTATTTTGATCAAACCCCAACTAATACACGATCAATAGCATATCCAATACTATATACCACCTCAAGCGGCATGTATAATTACCAATATCCCTTCACATTATTTTGAATGATCTAAAAAAAAAAAACAATTTCATAAAACATTTAGATTATACATTGTAAAACGCTCAAACTTATATTTAAGGTTAACACTCAAAATTTGTAATATAAAAATAAAACTTATATTTAAGTTTAACCCTTAAAAAATTGTGAAAAAAAATATACAAGTGCCATCAATTTTGAATTGTACAAAATATTATATTATTTTATTTTAATTTAACTCTCAAATAATTGTGAAAGAAAAAGTACAATTGTCATCCATTTGAATCTTACCTACAAAATATTATTTTATTTTATTTAAATGTGCCTAGGAAAAAGGTTAAATGAGAACAACCAAAAAAATAAAAAATGCACGTCCATGCCAAAAAAGAAAGGGTTATTTATTTATTTAACAAGATGGGCCCCCAAATTTTAATAATATATATAAAAAAACAAGAAATATTTATTACAATAACATTGGGGGAAGTGAAGGCAACAATAAGACTTCAAAGTTTTTGGCCAATAAGATATCAATAAGTGAGATTTAAAATTTAAAATAAA
This sequence comes from Picea engelmannii, assembly GCA_009831015.1. Classification (NCBI taxonomy): domain Eukaryota; kingdom Viridiplantae; phylum Streptophyta; class Pinopsida; order Pinales; family Pinaceae; genus Picea; species Picea engelmannii. The sequence goes on along the minus strand of ML832433.1, from coordinate 65,757 downwards.
TAATTATTTTTTAAAACTTTAGAAAAAGAGGTGTATATTTTATGGTCAACCATGAACTAATAGAAAGTCAAACCTAACTCAAAGCTATATACTATACCTATCGAGAAGTATAATAAGATTTGTCAATTTCAAAGTTGAATTTTATATTATACTATTATTTATATAATATAATTTATTAATTTAAAAATTAAAATATATGAAGTAAGTTTTTGATGAAAAACTATTTGTATAATAAAATTGGTTGATTTGAAAGTTGAATTTTATATTATATGGTTTATTAATTTAAAAATTGAGTTATATGATGTAAAAATTTACACTATAATATTTTAATACTAATATTAATAGTGGTATGAATATCATGTTGATTTTTTTTAATTAAAATTTATTAATATAGTGATATATATTTATAATGGGATTAAGTTGTATATCAATATTTATTTTATTTTATTTTAAAATTCTTTTCTTTTCTTCATGTTATTTAGACATAGTTAATTAATCTTTAATAATAAAGTGAGATTTTTTTGTAAAATGTAAGTTTTAAGTTTTATTTTTGTTAGTTATATTAATTCTCTTGTAATTATTGTTAATTACATCATCTATAGTTTGGATTTTAAGTTTGAAGGTCTACAATGATCATTGATGCTATGTTACAATTAGATCGTTGTGCACACACGCATGCATATTTATATATTCGAAGCAGGGAATATCTATTTATCTATTTTTTTTCGAAGCATGGAAAAGCATTGACAAGACTCCTTGTTCAAGAAACTGTTATGTTTAAAGCAATGCTTTGACAAGTCATCGTCAATAGGCAAAACCTGGCCAACTTGGAATAACCCGTTGGTTGGTCCATAAGGGGCTAGACTTCTGCTCTTGCTAGATGCCATATAAGTTCTTTTTTAGACATACATTATAAGTCCTTTTTCAGACATACATTTTATGACCTATGGTAGATTGAGTTGTAGTCAATAAAACAATGACATTTTAACATTATATTACAAGAAAGGAAAATTGTGATTTTAGCCCCTATCGATATCCGTGAATAGCCAACATCCCTATCTAATTGTCAACAAAGCTACTCAAGGAAGGGTGATATGGTACGAAGACCTAACTCAACTTAACTATGTACATGAAGTTAAGACACTAATACCTAATTACAATTTTAGCTCTTAATTAAGAATTTTTTTTAATTTAATAATCACCCATATTCATCCTATATGCATTGTGTAACTTCACTCTCACCTTTATCCACTTACCTTATGAATTTTACATTGTACACTTCTTAACTTTATCCACTTACCTTATAAATTTTGTTGACACTTCTTTGAAATTTGAGATATACACAATTCATAAAAAAAAATTCACATAAATTCACATAAATTTAATAAAGAAATAAATTTTATATATGTATGGATGTGTGAAAATGTTATTATATTTTTTTATAATAATTTTTACAATTATAAAAAAAAGGTGTTGTGTAACTTTTATAAGTTTTGATTTTTTTGAGTGGTAACATAATTTGCATGAAATTACAATTTTTTTGTTGTTTAAATTACATTTCTAAATTCAAAAATGAATTCAGTTGGTTAAAAAAACTTTGAAACACTTAAATTATACAAAATTAACCACTCAAATCAATACATTTAATCAGAATTTCCAAGATTCTCGTATTAGTTTGACTACACAAATATATGAAACCAAAATGTGTGTTTAATGAATACCGAGTAAAAAACTTAGTTTGACTACACAAATATATGAAACCAAAACGTGTGTTTAATGAATACCG
>ML832432.1:53003-85954 GCA_009831015.1 Picea engelmannii | reverse complement strand
TGTCGAAGTCCAAAAGTGGGCCAATCCTGACCAAGGTTTCCTCAAAACTTGGTTGAGGGAAAATAATGATTTCTTAGTGGGAAGTGAACCATAGGTTTCCTTGGGGGTGTCACATCTATGAATCCACAACACATGTAATGAAGAGTCATTTATGGAATAAAAACACATGACACTATCTTACCAAACCCTTGGCACTAAGTCAATAGATGTGATATGACATCTCTATATGACATATACCCTCCAACGACTAATCTAACATATAAATAAACCTTGAGGTTTCTCCCTTGGGTATTTATATCATTCAATTCCTCTTTCAAAAGTATCTTTGATTCTTTTATTTTGAAAAACCTTAATTTTCGTGTACACGGTGAAATTAGTGATCAAGCTCCTTTCACATCTCTCATGCAAGGGATCCTTATTATCCCCACTAAGGCCACTAAGGTCTCTCTATTTTGTATTGTTATTGATTTATTTTTACTAAATTAGATATAGTGTTGATTGATTCTTTGTTTGTGTGTTGGAGACTAGGTCAATTTTTGTCTTGTAGGAATTTGGAGTTGCATGTGTAGATCTTCCATGACATGGAGTCTTATTATAAAATTTTCACAACTCCTCTTCATCCTAAGTAGCTTCATCACCTCCAACAATGAGTTTCAGGTGATTTATTTCCATTCTTCTATTCGTATTTTTAGAGTTAGGGTATCTAATCCATCAAAGAGATTGTCAGTTAATTAATCATAGTTAGTTGGCCCTCTTTCCTCACCTAATTCATTGTTTAAACATGATATGAAACCTAAGTAAATACCCTTATCATCTATAGGCATAGGTTAACATTAAAAATATCTTCCCAATTAACCTAGTGGACTTCTGTAAGGGCCTTACTTGAGGTGCCACTAGTAGTATCATGATGGATTTTGTGCTAGGGAAACTTGGCTAAGGGTGCATGGTGAGTTTATGTGTTTAGCAGCCTTGGTGATTGACTCACGATGATTCATGAGATGTTTATGTTGGTGTATTAGTTTGGTATGGAGTAGGAAGACCAAGGATATTGATGTTTGTAGCATCAGACGAGTATTTTTGCACAAGTATAAGTGTTTATACATGTGGAAGTCATCCAAATCCTTCTACCTTGAGACTTTACTTTAATTAAAGGAATTATTAAAGTAAAGTGATTTTATTAGTGAGTTGAGTTTTATTTAAAGAAATTTTTAATTAGCATTAATGAATTAAATAATAGCCATTAATCTCAAGTGAGGTGAGAAGTAATATTAGCCATTAATCACTTTGGAGATTAGGGTTAGGTCATAACTCAATCTTATAAAAGCAAGGCAAGGGTGAAGGAGAAGGCATGACTTGATATTCTTGAGAGTAGAGAAGGACTTCAGATAATAGTATTGGATCACGAAGGACTTTGATTCAAGTATATCTTGGATAGGTGGAGAAGGACTTCCATCTAGAGATCAGGTCAGGGAGAAGACAAAACAGAGGAAATCACAAGTGGGTTTCAGCTAATTGGAGCCATAGTAGCAAGGTCATACCGTATGGAGTTTCATACAGTCTTTGAGAGTGTGTATGCAGGTCTCAGTGGAGATAGGCGCATACACACAGTTTTTCTTAAGGAAATTTGCATACATCTCGGGAAGCGTGAAAGTACAAGTTCATACAACAACACAAGAGATTTCTAGGGTTTGCAGGTATTTTCCAGAGTTTTTTGTATTTCTCTATGGGCCATTTTTCCAAGTATGGGAGCCCTTGTAATATTTGAAGTTATTTGAATGATAATCTTAGTTGATGGGAATAATATCTTTGTGTATTTTGGTTGATATTTTTGGCTTCCAGTATTTCTTCTGAAATCTTTATTTGAGTTGAATATTCCAACAAGTGTATGTTGTTTTTTCATCTGCTAATTTGATTTACAACAAGGAAATCACTAGATAACAAGATACCTAGGTGACATAGTAAGAATTTCAACATGGTATTCGAGTGGTCTCTTTAAGAGGAATCCATATCTTAGATCCATAGGAATTGATAGCAAATCTATCAAATATGCAAGGATATCTTAACATATCCATAACTAGCATTTAGAAATCAATGGTTTGATTTCAAGGAATCAACAGTACTGAGGCAAAACTAGGGTTTTTTAGTCGTATGGATTTGTACACAGGTTGCAGAAGGGAAAACCTCTTACATACATGGGTTTCTTTGGAGTCAGTCACATATGCATGGGTTTTAGTAAGGAAAGCATCATACATATGTTGATCTGTAAATTTTCATGGAAATTGCACTAGAATAGTTCATCACAACGGATCTAACAAAATATTGAAATTTTTACTATTAAGGTTGATTTCCTTTAGATATCCAGGATATTTAGTTACTGATAAAATAGATAAAACATAGAAAAATTAGAGAACAGTAAAAAACATCCACACCATCCAAAAATAAACACAAGATATGACCTGGGAAACCCAATACGGAAGAAAACCAAACTAGAAGGTGAGGCTACTCTACTCTCTTTTCTCTGGTTAAGAAATGATGCAAGTGCAAAGAAAGAGGCACTCTTTGTGGAGTTACCTTTGACATGTGGCTTGTATGGCTGCTACATAATCTCCCCTCCTCTGTTATTCTCATAGAATACCACTCTCAGATGTTTTTCTCAGCTATGGAACAAGATACAATGAAAACAAATGGAACCCCTTCTCCTCTTAGTGGCACAGTATTTAACATAGCTCGATAGCCATCTAGGGATAGGTTTTTTACTTCCTCAACCTTCAATTGTGATAAGGTTTTGGACATTCTAGAATTTTATTAGAAAATACACTATGTGGATAGCCCCACATGTCTAAGTAATGGAGGTTGACGTGACATCCACTCACACCATGGTGATCAATATGGTAGGTCAGCTTGCGGGAGGCATAACTTTCTCATACGAACTTCGATTGATGAAAAGTCTGCGTTGTTGGAAATGTATCGACGTGTAGAATTTAGAATATTCCTACTTAGTAAGGTTTGGAACAAAAAAAAAGGTCGTTTAATGCGTCAAAATGGCTTCAAAATATTTTTGACTATTTTTTGGACCCAAATTTCCAAATTTGGACTAGCCACCAAAATGGTCGTGCAAGCTGATTCCTCTAATTTTTCCACCCAAAAAGTAGTGAGATAGATGAAACATAATATTATGATCCAATATTGATCATACATCCCAATTTTGGGAGGATGTTGGTCCCCAAAATATTTACTAAATGAGGTGAGGAAATGTTTACTCTACCTTCTCCCTGGGGTACCATTTTTATTTTCCAGGAAGTTGTCCTTTCAACCCAATACACCAAAGGTCACGTTGCCCCTGCCTTGTAGTTATGGACCTCTTATGAAAAACTATGTCTTATTCCAACTCTTCCTAGGAAACTGGTTCTAAATCCTCTATGGAAGGTAGGAGATGCTCCTCCTGCTAATCCAACATGGAGGGCTCATAGATTTTAATATTCTCCACATTCACTACTGAGTAAATGCACATGTATGGGGGTAGACTAAGTCTGTAGGAATTATCTCCCACCTTTTCTAATACCTCAAAAGGAACAGACCACAAAGCCTTGATGTTCTTACCAGGACCCTATAGTCTTTCCTTATTCAACTATAACCATACTCTATCTCCCACTTTAAATGTTTTCTCTATTCTGTGCTGGTAATGTCCAGCCTTGTACTTTTCCTGTGACTTATTTAATGTCTCATGTACTTGCAAATGGATCTCCCTGATCTTCTCAACACATTTTTCTTCCTTTAGTGCATCTCCTATGAGGTCCTCCCTCACTCCTCCTTGTCGTCCATATACAATATCTAAGGGTGAAGGTGGAAAATACCGAAAGCAATTTTCCAAAGGGGAATTACCAGTAGAAGTATGGATTACTCTATTATAAGAGTGTTGTATATAGATCAAATTTTCATCCCAGGTCTTCGAATGCTTCTGATTATAACCCCTCAAAATCAACACCAAAGTATAGTTGAATACTTCTGTCTGCCCATCTTTCTGTGGATGGAATGTTGTAGACCTCTTAAACTTAGTGTCCATCTTCTCCCTCAATGTAGTCCAAAATGCATTGAGAAATATGATATCCCTATATGAGATGATGCTCCTTGGTATCCCAAATTCATCCACACCTATTCAAATAAATTATTTGTTTCTTCTTGTCTAGTGATGGTGTTTTTACAAGGTATGAGAATGCACATTTTGTTGAACCTGTCAACTACCACAAATATATAGTCATGTCCCTTCCTGGTTGTTGGTAAACCTCCCAAAAAAATCCATGGAAATTCTTTCCCAAGGTTGAGTGGGTACATGTAAGGGATGGTATAGGCCTTGCTTCCTATTGTTGGGATTGTTGGTACAACAAAGTATACATCCTCTAATATACCATGCTACATCTTCTTTCATTTTGGGATAATACACATATCTATGTAAGTTGGAAATTGTCTTCCCAACACCAAATTGTCCTACAACATTGGAGGTGTGATCCTCTCTGATAAGATGCAATCATTCAAATTTAGGAACATAGACCATGTCGAGCTTGTAGAGAAGAAATGATAGTCAACCTTTCCATCACCTTCTTCTATATGAATTTGGCCTTGTAGCTGCTGAAACACCTCCTTGAAGTACTCATATTTTGTGTATGCCTCTTTGTATGCATCATGGGTAAAAGGATCCATGTGTATTAGATTTCCCAAAGCTGTAATCTTAGATGTGGGTGGTCGTGAAAGCATGTATGCCAACTTATTTGTGATACACATCTTATACTGTATGACCAAATGAAATTTGTGTAAAAAGCCCATCCACTTCTAATGCCTCGTTTGTTGTAGCTTACTCTAGGTAGGGATGATTTTAGGGGCTAAATTTCGCTCATGGGCTAATTTTCCATTGTTTTTCCAAAAATGAGATTCACTATTTTAAAAATGATTCACCCAAATTCTATAGGATAAAATTATTTTACCTTAAAATAGCCAAAATTTTATAAAAACTATATAAAATACTTAGAAATTTGAATATTTTTACAAAAATATCGCCAAACATTTATAGTTCACATATGAAGGATTAGTAAGATTCGCCAAGGTTTCTACATTTTAAAATAAATTTCCATCCTTAAAATCATCCTTGACTCTAGGCCTGGAAAAATTGTAGTGGTTGGTGATTTGTGTGGATGATGGTCTCCTTCCCCATCAGATAGTGCTTCCAATTTTTGACAACTTATACCAAGGCATAGAGCTCCTTGTCATAGGTAGGGTAGTTGAGAACCGCCCCATGAAATACTTCAGAATAATAGTAGACAATCCTTCCTCCCTGCATCAGTTTTTATCCCATGGCATACCCACCTGCATATGTTTCCACTTCAAAAGGATTCTGCAAATTTGATAGCAAGACAACTTTAAAAGGCCTTATGTTTATTCTTTCCCCATAGTAAAATCTTATCACTAGTTGTTATGGCATGGAGTGGTGCAACTACCATTGAAAATGAAGCTATGAACTTCCGCAAGTATTGTTTTGCCCCAACAAAACTCCTAACTTCAATGACATTTGTAGGAATTGGACATTTTATGATGGCTTAAATCTTTGCGAGATCTATCTTGAGCTCCCCTCCACCGATCACATACACCAAATAATGCTGAGCAAACTTGTATTTCTTCATATTTTCCAGTAGTTGGTGTTTTTTTAGAGTTTGTAACACCTGCATAAGTTTTGACATATGTTCCTCTCATGTAGCATTATAAACTAGTATATAATCCAAATAAACAATAACAAATGAATCTAGATAAGGGTGGAAAACATAATTCATTAGTCTCATAAATGTAGTCAGTGCATTGCATAAACCAAATGGCATAACCAACCACTCATACGAAACTTGCCTTGTCTTGAAGGAATTCTTCCAGGTATCTTCTTCTTTGACTCGTACCTAGTGATATCCTAATTTCAAATCCAACTTAGTGAAGTACTTGGAATGCTATAATTGGTCATATAGATCATCGATCCTTGGCAGGGGTTATTGATTCTTCAACATAGTCTTGTTCAATGCTCTATAATCGATACACATTCTCCAAGTCCCATCCTTCTTGGGAATAATTATGATGGGTGACCCACAAGGTGAGGTACTTGGTCGAATTATACCCTGCTCCAACAAATTTTGTAATTTCTTCTTCACTTCATTCACTTCCAGAATGAACTGTCTATACAGTCCAATATTCAACAATGGGGAGTATGGATACAACTATATTTTGTGCTCCAGTTCACTCTTGGGCGGTATCCCTTTAGGCTCCTAGAACACTCCTCTATATTTCTATATCAACTCCTCCAACTAATATTTCTACTCGTTAGTACACCCCTCTAGGGATTCCTTCACTCTCATTGACTCATCATCATACTGATTTTCACTTAAGAAAATTAAAACATATTTATTACTAGAACTAATCAACTTCTTGGCTTGATTGGCACTTACCAGTGAGATATTTGACTTGCATTTATGCACATTAATGATGTAGGAAATCCCATCCTTGATCATTCGGTACTGGTTGGATCTCCATATGAATATTGCATCCCTCATATACACATAATGGATTCCAAACACTACTCCATATACATCAAGGGGTACTACATCCAATTCCACTTCATCAATAAAATCAACACTTATAACAAATTTAATATTACATTGTTTTGTTACCTTTATCTCTGCATCCTTGTTTACCCAACCCAATCGATATGGGTTAGGATGATTATGAAGCCCCAATCCAATCTTGTCGACTAGATCTGATTCTATAACATTAGCATGTGAACCAGAGTCAAACAAAGCATATATCTTGGTCTTCTTGACCTGAATCTTGATGCAGAATAGCTTGATCATCTCCTTCTCTTCCTGGTGATGAAGGCTACTCAGATTTACCTCCTTCCACACACATGTGCATACAATATTTTCATCCACATCTAAGCTACTTTCAACATGATTTCTTAAATATTTGGATAGAAGGTTATTTTTATTTCCTTCTTTGTTGCGGTTCTTTGGGTTCATATATGGATGTAGTTTCCAACATTTTTCCTCGGTGTGGCCATCAATATTTCAATGATTACAATGGTTGATGGGATATGGTTGATGGGATCTTTACTCTATTTTGCAATGGATGTTGTCTCCTTATCTTTTCCCCCTTTCCACTTCTTCTTCCCCTCCTTGGAAGCTTCCTAGTGCTCTTTCTGATTCGAATCACTTGGTTTCCCCTTTTTTTAGCCTATCTTTTCCAGGTTTTGTGCCTATACAAAAGAATCATCCACAGTCCTTGGCTTGAAGAGCATCACCTTCTTTCATAGATGACTATGTAAACCCCCCATATATTGTAAATTTGGGTTCTTGGGATAGATACCCAACATGATGGTCACCTTTCTGAACTCAGTGGTGTACTCATGTACACTTTGTCCTTGCCTCTGTTTGAATTAGTGCCATTGGATCCATTGGTCCTCTACATACTCTATAGGGTAGAATTGGGACTTGATGAGGGTTTTGAAGTCCTCCCATATAGTTATTGGTGGATCACCCTCTAGCCTAAGTGTTTCCATATGGATTTCCCACTAGGTTAAATCATGGCCCTCTAACTTCAATCTAGCAAATTAAATCTTCTGCTCCTCATCTATATGGTAAACACTAAAATAATTTTTTTTGCAACCAATGATTCAATTTTAATGCATTGATCTCACCTTGATATGGCTTTATGTCCACTTTTTCTTCCATCTTGAATAGGGATTGTGAAAGGTTCATGATACTTGAACTCGAATGATCTTTTTCAGATTCTTTTCATGACTCCTTTTCTTCCTAATGTTATAAATTCCACTCTAATACTTACTTTGAGTTAGAGCCTCCATCATCTCCGAACTACCCAAGCTTGCTTTCTAGAGCCGCCATGAGGAGGTTCATATTGTGATGGATGTCGCCAACTTGTGCTTCCAACTGCTGAAATCTCTCTTCTGCTGGATCTCGAGGGTTATTATGAATAGAATCGTCTACCATGGCCAGGGTTTTTGTGACTTCTCCTTAAGTCGATTCTTGGATCTTGCAACTTCCCACAAATAAACAAAAGAAAAACATGTTCTAATACCAATATGATCTGTAAATTTTCGTGGAAATTTCATTTGAATAGTTCATCATAATAGATCTAATAAAATACTGAAATCTTTACTATTAAGGTAATTTCCTTTAGATCTCTAGAATCTTTAGTTACTGATAAAATAGATAAAACACAGAAAAAATAGAAAACAGTAAAAAACATTCACACCATCCACAAATAAACATAAGATATGACCTGGGAAACCCAATATGGGAGAAAACCCAACTAGAAGGTGAGGCTACTCTTCTCTCTTTTCTCTAATAAAGAAGTGATGCAAGTATAAATAAAGAGACACTCTCTATGGAGTTACCTTTGACCTATGGCCTATATGGATGCTATAGAATATATCCTCCTCTATTATGCTCAAATAATACCACTCTTAGATGTTTTTATCAGCTATTAAACAAGATACAATGCAAGAGAATGGGACCCCTTATCCTCTTAGTGGCTCGGTATTTAACATAGTCTGATAGCCATCTAGGGATAGGTTTTTGACTTCCTCAACCTTCAATTGTGATAACGTTTTGGACCTTATAAAATTTTCTTATAAAATACACTGCATGGCTATCCCCACATGTCTAAATAATGGAGGCTGATGTGGCATCCACTCACACCATGGTGATCAATATGATAGGTCAACTTGCGGGAGGCATAACTTTCTCATACAAACTCCAATTGACGAAGGATCTACATCGTTGGAAAGGTATCAATGTGTAGAATTTATTATATTCCTTAAAAATACGTTTTGGACAAAAAAAGGGTTGTTTAATGCTTCAAAATGGATCTGGAATATTTCTGACTATTTTTTGGACCCAAAGTTCCAAATTTGGACCAGTCGTTGAAATGGCCCTGGAAGCTAAATCCTCCAATTTTCCACCCAAAAAGTAGTGAGATAGATGAAAAATAATATAAAGATACTATCTAGATCATGCATGAGTTTCAATAAGGAAAATCACATACATACACAGGTTTCAATGGTGACAATAATGTACAAGTCCATATAGGTTAGTATAGGGGTAGTTTCAACAACAAGTTATTTCCAGAGCATTTTATGAGGTCTAAGGGATGACATCAACAAGTTTGAGAGTTGAAGACATATTGGATGGAGTGTCCAAATTCCTATCTTGGAAAGAAAGAGTGACTTTGGTGTTAAAGGAGTATGAACTTTGGGAGTTAGTGGACAAAGTAGTTTTTCCATCGACAGATCCGACAGTTTTGGTAGCTCATCATCATTAACTCAAGAAGGAGATCAAAGATGAGAGGGTTTTCTTGGATTAAGTGAAGGATCATACAATTCCTCACTTATCTGAGAATAAGATGAGTAAAGACATGTTTGATGACCTGGTACATTTATTCCATAGCACTAACATGAATAGGAAGATGGTATTAAGAAATAAGCTCAGATCTATTCAGATGTCTAGATTTGACAATGTTACCAGCTATTTCATGATGATCACTCAGGTACATGATCAACTTGCAGCCATAGGAGAGAAAATGGATGATGTAGAGCTCTTGAATTTGGCATTGAATGCTCTTCCTAAGTCTTGGGAAACATTTTTCAAGGGAGTCCACGGACACAAAAATCTCCCATATTGGTAGAGACTTGGGTTGATTGCATCCAAGAAGAGACTCAAGAGGAGTCTAAGAGAAACAAGAAGGGAAGTAGTGATGAGAACTTGGCTCTAGTTAGTAATACAATGAAGGGTAAAGGAAAGAGTTCCAACACAAAAGGTAACAGTGATGGAGGATCATTGTAGCTAGGGAAGAAGAAGGATTTGAGTAAGATCAAGTGCTTCTCATGTCTTAAGAATGTACTATGTATCTTAGTGTTCGAAGAAGAATAAGGGTAAAGGAAAGTTGTAGATAGAAACGTCATAAGAGACACAAGTAGATGAGTTTGCAATGAAGTGTGAGAAGGATTTATCACTTGTTTCTTTCTTTTCTACCAGCACAACTACCATGAATGCTTGGTTCTTGGACAATGGTGCATCTCGTCATATGAAAAGGACTCAAATGTTCATGTGGAGCTTGGTGATGATGCCAAATATGCAATGAAGGGATAGGGAACATTTACATGCTAGCTTGAGTCAATAGGTTTTCTCGATTCCCATGATGTGCTTTACGTACTAGGACTAAAGAATAACTTTCTCTCAGTCTCAACTATGGAGGATAGAGGTTTTTCCATTACTTTTCAGAGAGGGAAATTACTCATATGTCTAGAGAAAGATATCTTGGACACAACATTGGTAGTTGGGGTTAGAGAGGAAAATTTATATTGGTTACATGGAAATCATGTTCAAGATTTGGTACATGATAGTGACATCCTATGTGAGTTATGGCACAAGAGGTTGGGACACCTACACTACAAGGAATTGTTGATTGTGAGGGGGATTGTTATAGGTCTTCCAAAGTTTAGTATTGAGCAATAGAGAGTGTGCAGAGGGTGTGCACTTGGAAAGAATGCCAAGGATTATTTTCCAAGAAGCAAGGGTAGGTCCAAGCCTCAAGGGGATCTTGGATCTTATACATTCATATTTGAGTGGGCCAATGTTAGTAGAATTAGTGCAAGGAGAATCATACTATGTGACATACATTGATGATTTCTCCAAGAAAACCTAGAACTTCTTTATGAATACCAAGGATGAGGTCTTCAATTGGTTTTAGGAGTTTATATCTCAAGTGGAGAACCATTTAGGAAATAATATCAAGGTATTAAGGTCAAATAATGGGGGAGAGTACACCTCCAATGACTTCAAGGATTTATGCAAGGAGGTATGGGTCAAGAGGGAGTCGATAGTCTCATACAACCCTCAACACAATGTGGTTGCAAAGAGAAAGAACTAGTTCATCATTGATTTTTCCAGGGCTATGATACATGACCAGAAGTTGATTATGTTTCTTTGGGAAGAGGTGTTTAACACTATAATATATGTGTAGAACAAGAGTCCTCATAGGATATTGGGGGAAAAGATTCCAAAGGAGGCATTCTTAGGAGTGAAGCCACAGATAGGACATTTGAGGATCTTTGGTTGTCCAGTCTACATCCATGTGCCTATGGAGAAGAGGATGAAGTTGGAGCCTTATGGACAAAAGGGTGTATTTTTGGGGTACAATGAGACCTCAAAGGATTACAATATCTTCATACCAATATGGAGGAAGATATTTGTGATAAAATATGTAATTTCTAGGAGAACTTCGCATCTAGGAAATCTCAGGAGCCATCAAAAGTGATAGAGGACAAAGAGTAGTAGGCTCCAAAGGATGAGAAATAGTTAGTAGCTTAGAATTTAGGTGGGGAGGAGGAGTTATCCCCTTCCAGTTCTATCAAGAGACTCAAGTGGACATTACAGACATTGAGGGATGCTTTTGAGACTCCTAGAAGTGTGATCAAAGAGCGCAAGCCACCGAGGAAGTTTTCAAACTATATGGCTCTTATGATTAGCATCAATGATGTTGAGCCTTCCAGTTTTGAGGAAGAAATAGATCAACAAGTATGGTGGGATTCCATGGTAGAGGAGTGCACCTCTATTATGAGGAATGATGTTTGGGACATAATGCAAGACCATAGGGGAAGTCAATTGTGATTTCCAGGTGGTTTTACAAGATCAAGCATGTTGTATATGGTAGCATTGAGAAGTTCAAGGAAAGGTTTTGGGTGAGAGGGTTTTCCCAGAAACAAAGAGTGGACTATGGGGAGACATTTTCTTCAGTCGCCAGGTATGCTTCTATTTGATATTTTGTTCCTATTTCTTCACTTATTAGGTTGAGGATTCATTAGATGGATGTGAAGACACCTTTCCTCAACGAGATCATTGAGAAAGAAGTATATATAGAGAAACCTTAAGGATTTGAGGTACATGGGAGGGAGTCTCATGTGTGTAGGCTTAATAAATCATTGTATGGACTCAAATAGACACCCGGGGAATGGTATTATAGGATTGAAAAATACTTGTAAAGTATTGGATTTACCAAGAGTGAGGTGGATCCTAATTTGTACGACACACTTGTTGGGGTGGATCCACTCATCATGGTTCTATACATAGATGATTTGTTTTTCATAGGTGTAGAGGATCTCATTGCAGGGTGAAAAGAATATTTATCTACTAATTTTGAGATGAATTACATTGGCTTGATGCATTATTTCTTGGGGTTATAGGTATGACAGGTATTGGGAGAGATCCTCCTTGGTCAAGGGAATTATGCAATAGAGATATTGAGGAGATTCAGGATGGAGGACTATAGACCAATGACTACACCTATGGATACCAATCTAAATAATGTTGTGACTTCATATTCAGAGTTGGTGGATCCTAGGATATACAGACAACCAATAGGGTCCTTGATTTATTTGGTAAACACCATACCATATATATGTTTTGTTGTGAACACCTTGAGTCAGTTCATGGTGGAGATGAGGTAGGTACATTGGATAGAAATGAAGCATGTGCTCAGGTACTTGAGAGGTAAAATGGAGTATGGATTGAGGTATCTTGGAGGATATGGAGTGGAGTTGTAGGGATATATAGACTCAGATTGGGTAGGGAATATAGTAGACAAAAATAGTACCTTAGGGTGTTTCTTCAACTTGGGATAAAAAATGATTTGGTTTAGAAAAAAGAAGACTTCTGTAGCACTCAATTCAGCAGAGACAGAGTATATGGTAGAGAGTATGGCTAGTTTTGAAGCCATTTGGATTTGCAAATTCCTTACAGGTTTATTTGATCAGTAGTTGGAGCCTACAATGAAATATTGCGATAATCGGTTTTGTATCAAACTCTCGGAGAATATATTATTCGATGACAAGTCCAATCATATAGATATTACATACCACTTCATTCGAGATAGGATCCAGAAGGGAGCAGTGAAGCTTTAGTATATTTCCACAGATGATCAGGTTGCAGGTATTTTGACCAAACCCTTGGTTAAAGGGAAGATTGTGTTCTTTAAAGACAAAATTGGAGTGTTCGTATCTGACGCACCCACACACACACACATGCAAAGAATATAACACATACCCAATAGTCTCACCTTTTAGAACTCCATCTCCTCCTGGTTCTCCTATAGTTCACGTCTAAATGGCAGGTGCTAATCCTCCTAGGAACATGATGGCTGAGATATTGGCTACTAGGTATGCCCCTTTGGTTTTACCTTAGCCTATGAATGCTCTCCCATCCATGGACTACCTTAAGTACATGCCCCGATTCATAGGGGAGGGAGACATGACTGCAAACGAGAACCTTGCATCCTTTTATAGATTTGCATAGATTCAGTCCATCAAAAATAAATATGTGTGGATGAGAGTTTTTATAAATATCCTTGATGGTGATGCTATGGATTGGTTTAAAGACTTTCCTCCTAGATCTATTGACAGGATTGTTGCTCTAGATGATTCATTCTTAAGAAATTGTGGGAATAAAAAATATCTCCTTTATTATATTACAGAATTCGGGGCACTTAAGAGAGAAGAAGGGGAATCTGTTTCATACTTCTCAAAAAGTTTTAATAAGATGTATAAAAAGATTCCCACTGAAATTAAACCTATAGAAACCTTCGCCAAGATGACTTATGCTAGTGATTTTGACCCTGATTTTTGCCTCCTGTTGAGAGAAATAAGAGCTACCTCCTTAGTTCATATGCAAGATGCATCCCTTGAAGTAGAATCCAATATATTGGAGGCTGACAAGCTTAGGAGTAAGGTTGATAGAGACAGAAGAAAGGTGAGGTATGAAACTTCAACCTCTGGTTCCTCTGCTGCCCACCCTCAAGTTGATGAGCTTACCAAATGAGTAAAATATTTTTCCGCTGAGATGGAGAAGGTAAAACTTGAAGCAATACAGACCTATAGAAATACAAAAAATGTTGATAACAAAGGTAACTTTAGGAGACCTACTAATGCCCCTCAAACCATCCAAAGAGATCAGAGAAACAGGGACAAAGATGATCAGAAAATCCAAACTCCTCTCCAAAATAACTTGGTTACTTAAATGAAGATGAAGATGAAGAAGATATTGATCCTGATATCCATTGCCTTGGAGATACCTCTTCATCCCCTCATTTAACTCAGTCTACATACGAGGATGCCCTCATGAGTAATCAACTGAATGAGTTGATTAAAGGGGAAGAGTCCAGCCACACTCCAAACATATATAGTCTGAGGTCCAAATAGAAAGAAGGGAAATCTGACATCCCTTATTAGCCTACCAGAGAAGAAAAACCTGCTAAATATATTGCAGACCGAAGCAAGTAAAAGAAGGCATAGACCCCCCCACCAGTGGTCAAAAGTATTTTTCCATAATTGAGAGAAATTCTAAAGCCCCCCTCCTCTTTCAACTTTGAGCATGAAATACAAAATATTAGAATCCCTGTACCCATTTAAATGTTGGTCAAGCATGAAGACTTCAAAAGGTGCCTCTCCAAAATGTTGCAGCCTGAACCTTTGTCTCATTCCATAGACTCAGTTAACCTCCAATATGAAAGGCCAGTTGTCATATTAGGGCCTTTGTTGGAGGATAGATATGACTCCTCCCCTCCCTTCTACAATTCATTGAACATCCATGATAAGGTGTTGCATAAATGCTTAATGGATTCAGGGGCATATCACGATCTTATGCCTAAGATTGTCATGGAAGAACTTGGGTTGGAGGTGGAAAAAACCTACCATAAACTGTATTCTTTCGACTCCAGGAAGGTGAAGTGACTTGGGTTATCAATGACCTAGTCGTTTCTCTGTTCCATCTGTCGATGAAGAGCGTGATCATGGATATCGTAGTAGCTGATGTTCCCCCTAAGTTCGATATGATCCTATATAGATCTTGGATAAAGAGATTGAGGGGAACCCTACAGATGGACCTTTCATATGCCACCATTCCTGTATTTGGGGGTGAACAAAGGAGACTCTACAGGGAAGCACAAATCACGTACATCATTAGTGATGAAGAAAACCCCACCAACCACCCTATTTTTTCTTTTCACACTGATTTTGGATCCATCATATTGTAGCTGACTAATACTTCTGAACCTCCTCTTGAAATCAGAAAATAGTCCATTACTTTTTGTGAAATCCCTCCTCCAACTACCCCTGTTTGGAAGATGTTCTTTGATGGAGCCTCTTCTAAGGAAGGTGTTGGTGTTGGAGTAGTGTTTGTTTCACCATGTCAAGAGACCATACCCTTTTCCTACAAATTAGAATTTGAAGCTACCAACAATGTGGCAGAGTATGAAGCTATTGTTTTAGGTTTAAGGGCTGCAAAGAACATGGGGATAGAAGAGCTATCAATATTTGGAGATGCAGAGCTAATTGTTCATAATATCAAAAATATTTATCAAGATAAGCATCCTAGGCTTAGATCTTACATAAATGAAGTGTGGGACCTAGTTGACAGTGTCTTCTTGGCTTTCAACATTTCATTTATTCCAAGAGAGGAGAATACCATGGTCGATTCTTTGGTTGTTTCAGCAAGCCATTTCTGAGTCCCACTGCCACCTAAACTCAAGTATGATGTAGAGGTTAAATATAGACCCTCTATACCTAACAATGTCAAGCATTGGAAGGTGTTTGAGGATGATCTTGAGATCAAACAATTTCTTGAGTCCATTGATGATTTCTCTGCATTACATATTGATCAAGATAATGATTATGAAAGTAACCCTCATGCTGATGTATTTTTAAATAAAATTGCTAATTACCATATTGTTTAGCTTCCTACCAACCACATTCCAAAGGGACTAGTTCCTTTGGAAATATTGTTTGATGGGAATGATGTGGTAGTAAAATTTAAAGGCTCAACTGATGATGGCTATATAACTGAGTGTAATATTGGCACAGAGAAGGACCCAAAATTTGTCAAGTTATCAAGCAGCTTGTCAAGGGAACAAAGGGATGAATATGAAGAGCTGTTAAAATAATTTGTTGATGTGTTTTCCTGGACATATGAAGATCTCATAACATATGACACAAGTTTCATTGAACATAAGATACCATTGAAGGAAGAGGCCAAACCATTTAGGCAGAAATTGAGACAAATAAATCCTATGTTGTTGCCTATTATGGAGAAAGAGGTGAAAAAGATTTTGGATGCCCAGATTATCATCCCTCTGAGGTATTCTAAATGGGTGGACAACTTGGTCCCAGTGAGAAAGAAGAATGGATAAATCAGACTTTGTGTCGATTTCAGGAACCTGAACAGAAGCTCTAAGAAGGACAATTACCCCCTGCCAAAGATGGAGCACATATTACAGAGGGTAACAAGTGAATATAGGATGTCCATGATTGATGGATTTTCTAGCTACAATCAAATCTCTGTCTTTCCTGAAGACAGAGAGAAGACAACCTTCACTATCCCTTGGGGAACATTCATGTATGCTAAGATTCTGTTTGGTCTAATGAATGCAGGGGCAACTTTTTAGCAAGCCATGGACATAGCATTTATTGGGTAACATGACAAGTTTGTGGTCATCTATTTGGATGACATAATAGTGTTCTCACAATCTGATAAATAACATCATGACCATTTGAAAAGGGTCTTTTTAAAATGCAAAAAGTTTGGTCTCTCTTTAAAATCCAAAAAAGTCATCATTTTCCATGAAAGAGGGGAAACTGTTGGGGCACATTGTGTCAGCTGAGGGGGTAAGGATTGATCCAAGTAGGGTAAAGGATATCCAAACTTTGTCACTCCCTAGATCCAAGAAAGAAGTTCAGTCTTTCTTGGGGAAAATTAATTTTTTGAGCAGGTTTGTTTCAAATTTTGTTGAGTTGGTGAGGTTTATCACAACCATGTTGAGGAAAGGAAATGAAATAAAATGGACTTCTGAATATCATAACTCTTTTTACCAAATAAAGAAGTCCTTGACTGAAGCACATGTTCTCATCAGTCCTAACTACTCCAAGGAGTTTCTGATTTTCTCTTTTGCTTCATTTGACACAGTAGTAGTTGTTTTATTGCAGAAAAATGTCGAAGGGTTAGAGAAACCCATTTCCTTTTTTAGTAGGGCACTTAGAGATGGTGAAATAAAGTATGACATCATGGAAAAGAAGGCCAATGCTTTGGCTAAATCTCTCAAAGGTTTCAGAGTTTATGTGCTACATTCAAAATTCATTGCATATGTCCCTTCATCCTCTGTGAAGGATATCCTCATTCAGCCTGACATAGACGGAAGAAGGAGCAAGTGGATCGCCAAAATCCTTGAATTTGATCTTGAAATAAATCCTACCAAATTGGTTAAAGGTCAAAGTTTATCTAGGTTGTTGGCTGAATCTAATTATAAATCCTTGGGGGTAAATTTAATCAATAGTTGTTTAGAGAATCAATAAGTTGAGTTCTCTGATGAATATCCTAAAGTCACACCCCTGTTGGCAGGATGCACTTGGTACAAAGACATTATATTTTTTCGACATAAGTTACCGCCTCCTGATGGCATGGGAAAGATCAAGGTAAGATATTTGAATCTCAAATCAATTAAATATTGTCTGATTGATCAAGTTTTATATTGGAAAGACCCTTTAGGAGTGCTTTTGATATGTCTAGACCCACAGGAATCCCAAAAGATTATGTATGATTTTCATGACAGTTTATGTGGGGGGCATCACTTCTAGAGAGCCACAGCTTATAATATTCTTAGGGATGGTTATTTTTGTCCTAGTATCTTCACTGATGTTTGTGCTAAGATCAAGGCCTACGTTAAGTGTCAAAAATTCTCTGGAAAGTAGTAGCTCAAGTCTTTTCCATTGAAGCCCGTGGTAGTTTCAAGACCCTTTCAGCAGTGGGGCTTAGATTTTATTGGGGAAATTCACCCTTATTCAAGTGGTAAGCATAGATGGATCTTGAATACCACATATTACTTTACTAAGTGGATAGAGGCCATCCCCACAAGAAATGCTTCTCACAAGGTAATCATTGGGTTTCTTGAAGATATTATGGAAAGATTTGGCTATCCAAACATAATTGTCACTGATAATGCTGCATCTTTCAAAGACGAACCATTGATTAAGTTTTGTGAATAGTTTGGAATCACATCGATTCACTCTACTCCTTACTATCCCCAAGGGAATGGACTGGTAGTGTCCTCTAACAAGAGCCTTATTAATATCATCAAAAGATTGTTAGAAGACAACAAGAAGGCATTGTATTCAAAGCTTAAATTTGCTTTATGGGCTGACAGAGTGACAACAAAGAGATCTCTTGGTATCTCTCCTTTCCAGCTTGTATATGGAGTTGAATCCATTTTTCCTCCTCAGGTTCCCTTACCTGTGGCGAAATTATTCCAAGACTACTTGGGAGAACCAAATGATATGATTAGGAGAATACAACAACTGGTAGAAGTGCAACAGATGAGGGAGAAACTATTGGACAAAGCATATGATCATCAATAGAAGATCAAGCCGGCCTTTGACAAGAAGGTGAACAAAGAGGATTTCCAAATGGGAGATCTAGTACACAAGTGGGATGCACCTAAGCAATATAAAGGCAAGCACGGTAAATTTGAGGCCTTCTGGATCGACCCCTTCAAAATTTATGACGGTTTTTCAAATAACACTTACAAGTTGCAGGATTTGGAGGATGCTGAAGTTTTTGGTAGCCCTGTAAATGGGCATTTTCTGAAGAAGTTTTTTACTTAAGCCATGAGTGCCTTCCCATGTCATTGTAAATATCATTTTTCTTTTGTTTTTGGTTTTTATAAGTGACTCCACAACCCAATACTGAGGCATTGAAATTGTAAAAGGAGTTCTTAGAGCCTCACAAGGAGATATCTATCCCCCATGGAGCCTATAAGTTAACACAATGAGATGTAGATTGTTTCTTAAGAATCAGACAAAAATTGAGGTTTACCCTCAAGAGAATTATGGTGTAAATCATGTGACATTCTGCCCATGATTTCCACAGGGAAAACAAAAATATTGGAGGCCTAAGTAACTCAAGCACCCTCCCGACATCTGTCCCACTCACATTCCACTCTTCCTTACACATCACCTCCTCCCCACCTATCACACCTCCTTCATTCCTCTTCCACCTTTGCCTTTCCCTTGCCACCGCAACCTCATCCTATCCTCCGCTCCCCCAATCACTTCCCTCAACATGGTCGTCGCTCACTCGTTGGGCCATGCGATTTTTTTCCAAGCACTTCACTCCAAATCAACCCTGCACATACACTATCAAACTACCACTTGCGAAGCTCACATTGGTCACAGACAAAGACCATTCATGGCCTGGAGGCATCAAGATGGAATCGACAAAGTCATTGGCACCATCTGAGAACAATTATGGGGGGTAGGCCTAGTACTAATCCCAATGAAAACAATTATTGAAGATTGTGGGCAGTAGTTGAGACCTCGATTCATCCCATAAATGGAAAACATTGCAGAGAGAAGCCATGAAGGCACACTTATGATCCGAAGCTTCCTTATGGGAAATTTTTCCTGTAAAGCACATAGCTATGCATGGCTCGTGTCTGACATAATGAGGTCTGCACAACCTGACAGAGAGGGCACCAAATGGAGGCTTTGAAGGCAGTGATATAATCACATTCCTGGTGGTTGCAACATTTTAGTATATATATGAAGTTTTGATATTTTGTTAAGGTCTAATGGTTGAGATAGGCTCCCTAATATTGTAATATTTTGATTGAGAACAACTGGTTCTCTGGTTATTTATTTGTTTTTGAGACATCTTGGTTAATCTAAGTTAGCTTTGTTACTCCATGTTATTTTCCTTTGATACTGAGAGAGTTCATGTTTGATTGATTCACATGGATTTTTGTAACTGTATTATGATAAATGTTTGATGATAGTGATGCTATAATTTCTTTCAGTTTCTTTGAGATTTGAATTCAAGAGGATCTTGTGTTTAATTTTTTCCTCCTTAGGCTGCTGGAAGACCCGATGTCCACAACAGACCTCTACACTCTCCTCACCAAAGTCTTCCCTCTATTCACCCTTACTCCAACTTACTGACTGAAGTTAATAAATACTTCACCTACAGGTGCATACCAGTCTAGTTTTATGAGTTAAAACTATATCATCTTGAGTCTGCGCCCATTTGACCTCTTTAAAACCAACCTTTGACATAAAACTCTGATGGGTACTGGGATTACCTCCAACGCCATATGGAGGTGACTTCTAGTTCTAACACATTGTTCAAAGTTATGTATAGTATTTGAGTGTATGTACATGGGTCTTAGTGGAGACAGACACATATACGTGTGTTCGCTTAAGGAAATTTTCATACATCTCGGGAAGTGTGAAAGTAAAAGTTCGTACAACAACGCAAGATATTTCTAGAGTTTGTAAGTACTATTCGATTTTTTTTGTATTTCTTTATGGGCCATTTTCCCATATATTGGATCCCTTGTAAGATTTGAATTTATTTGAATGATAAGATTAGTTGATGGGAATAATATCTTTATGTATTATAGTTGATATTTTTGGTTTGTAGTATTGTTTCTGCTATCTTTATTTGAGTTGAATATTCCAGTAAGTGTATGTTGTTTTGTGAGATTCCAATTTTATTTACAGTAAGGAAACCACTAGATAACAAGATAATTATAAGGTGTCAGAGTAAGGATTTAAACAAAGGATGTCTAGCCTAGTAGGGGTGGATGACTGACGAGATGTTGTAATGAAATCTTGGGAGAGGATAATGTGAGATGGAAATGTGGTATTTAGTGTGTTATAAATGTCAAGGAAGCATTGTTGATTACTATATTGAAGGCATCTGAAATCCTTTTTCCACCAAGGACATGATCTTAAGAGGACTATCATGGGTTAGCATAGATGGATGATAGCATGATTTTACATTGGGTAGTTGGTTGTTCAAGTGTGAATGGATTGATGGAGGTGGTAGAAGGTTGGGTGGTGATGAAGCAACATTGTCTATGGTGAAATTAGAACTTTGAAATTCCACATACTCTAAGGTGTCTAGCTTGGGTTTGTTCATGACATGTCAATTAGGTGTAGTCTAGGTGATACAAGTGATCGATGATCATTCCCAACTAGTAAGGTCACATTGGTGCTACATGATGATTAGGTTTATTGAGTGATATGGAATTTTAAAATGGAATGAAAAGTCTATCCCCATGAAAAATGGTATTAGAGCCAAGTTTGAATGTGGAAATTGTAGATGTGTCTCTTCACCACCAACACCCCTTCATTGGAGGATTCTATGGAGCCCCATTGACATGGAAATCAATAATTCAAGTGAGGGATATTGTAAGGACCTTACTTGAGGTGCCATTGGAAGTGGCATGATGAATGATTTTATAATAAAAAATTCCTAAGGGTGAATGATGAGTCTATATGTTTTGTAGCCTTAATGATTGACTCATGGTGATTCATGAGATTGTTAAGAAAATGTACTAGTTTAGTGTGGACTAGGAGGACCAAGGATGTACAATCTAGTAAGGGTGGATGACTAATAATATGTTTCAATACAATCTTGGTGAAGGATGTAACAATCTAGAAATTTGGAAAACAAGGTGTTATCCAAGGAAAGAAAACATTGTTGATGAGTGTAATGAAGGTATGTGAAATCTTGTTTCCACTAGGTACATGATATTCACATGATTATCATAGGTTTTTATAGATGGATGATAGCATGGTATTACATTGGATATTCAATTTTTCAAGTGTGAATGACTTGGGGTAGGTGACAGAAGGTTTCCTACCATTGGGTGAAAATGATGCAACATCATCTATAGTGAAACAAGCACTTCAACATTTTTCATAATCTAAGGTTCTTGGATTGGGTTTGGTCAAGCCATGACAGTTTGGTGTACTCTAGGTGATACAACTGGTTGATGGTTTTTATCACCGAAAAATCATCCTCAACATTACAAACAATAGTTGAAGAAAGACATCAATTCCAACAACAATCAGTACACCTACAACATCAAAATCCATCAAAAAGGCATAAAACTATACACTTGGTTCATAAATCAAAGTGCACAAATTCACCAAAGGAAGTGTGCGCACTGTTCATAGAATGCGCGGGCTAACACATTCCTAAGAGTGAACTATGCGCACAATGTGCAAGATACATGACTGTCTATGAGAAAATCTTCACACTTCTCATGAACAACACATTTATGAATCTTGTCGACCTCTGAACCACTTCCAGTCCGACTTCCAACATGATTTGACACTCATATCTGAGCGAAATCTAGCTTATAGGCTGGTCAAGGGCTAGGAAGTGCCCTAAAAGGCCCCTTGTTCACATCATGAACTAGTTATATCTTGCCATGAATGGACACTATAAATATATGCCATGGGTGTGATAAGAAAATAAGAACTTCAAGGTATTGTTATGTTGCATGAATTCCTCTTGGAGAATCCTCTTTTTTCTTTGAATCATTCAAGCACTATAGCAAGGGCCATTCCATTCACTTCTTGAGAGGATTGGCATTGTATTTCTTCACCATCATTACTTGCCAGTGTATGAAGAGAAGAGATCTCTAGTAGGGAACTCAAGAGCCCTCCCAAGGACGAAGAGGGTATTCATAAGTCCCTGCCTTTCTCTATGGTGTTAGCCTATCAATACATTGATCCATTGGTAGCTATATAATTTTCATTTTTTGTTTTCATGGTTTTAGTTCTTGCAAGGTTCCCTAACATTTATTTCCTTTTGTTTTTATTTTTATTTTCTTGTTTCATGTGTATTTGGTTATCTGATCAACTCACAAACCTCTGTCTTGTTTAGCTGACTTAACTAGGCAAGTAAGTGTTGTGTTTTTTCTCACCCATGTGGAAAAACCAACACAACAAAACGGCGACCATACTAGGGATGAAAATCAAATTCCTCCCTATTTAAGTCTTGAGAGCACTTCTTTATAATTGTTTGGCTATGCAGGTACCAAAACCAGCCTAGTCCAGTCTTCCAAATTCAGAATTCAGAGCTAAGGCAAGAGAATTTCATTTTGAAATTTCTTTCCCGACACATGACAGGAAGTGTGCATCTTTCAAAGAACACATATGCATATTCTCCGCACTCTACGCTCTGTGTGCATAAGAACCTTCATAAACCCATGCATTATGCACATTTTTTACACTTGGTGCACTTGACAGAACTATATCCCACACACAAGTTCAATTTTTTGCAAATTGTAAGGGTTTTCTGAGTGGTTTGAAGGCCCCTTGCCTTCAGATTTTAATTTCTTGCACTTTGTAAAGAAATCACACTTCACTTAGAGTCCTTTCTCACAAATAAGTTTAGCTAACATAAGCACATAGGGATAAAAAGAATCAAAATTCTTTCATTTTCTTTGTTGCCACATGGATGGCTCATTTGGAATTTAAAACTTTGAGTTAAGGTTATTTATTTTTCAAACACAATCAAATAATTTGGGACTAGAAATCAATTTTAACCCCAAAGTATGCTCTTCCCCCGCATCCAAGTGTGATCTCAGGAATTAGAAAAGGTGATTAAAAGGAAATTTCATCTCCCTTAAATAATTAGGTGAGGACAAAAACCCCCTTTGGGTACCTCTTAGTTTTGAAAATTATCTTAAAAGCTTTGTAAGGGCCCATACATGCCCACATGTTTACAATATTAGGATAGTTTCAAAATGTTTTCTTAGTATAGACAACACTCTAGGAAAGTTTAAAACATCAAATAACGGGGCCATACATGCCCACATGTCTACAATCCTAGGATAGTTTTAAAATCTTTTCTAATATGGACAACATTCTAGGGAGTTTAAAGGATCAAGTAAGGACCCATATGTCCACGTTGATAGTTCTCTAGGGATTTAAATATTCTGCAAGGTTGTACCAAAGAACTTAGTAAACTAGGTAAGAAGATTTGTAAGGACCATAGGAAGTCTGCATCCTGCAATCTTACACTTAAATAATTAAAATATTTTGTACACTTTTCACTTTCTTTCACATGAAGCCACTCATCAAACACATAGTTTCTATTAGAATAATGGAGGTCGAAGTAAGTTTTCTTTTTTCAAGTACCCACAAAGTACTTCAAAAGGAACTTTGAAAGATCTTAATACTTCTTTAGAAATTATCCACACCAATTTAATTCAAACGAGGTTGGTCCATGACCCCAATCTCTCAGTCAACTCGATCTAAAAAAATTCTAAGAACACACTAAATTTTCCTCCACAGGAGGTACCCAAAAGAAATGTTTTAGTCTAGGTAGGATCTCAGGGGCAGGCATCCAAATAACCCCCTATTATCAAGTTCTCACATTTTGAAACAATAGAAGTTGAGAATAGGGATTTTTCAAATCCTCCAAGTCAAGTGTTCCTATACCATAAGGCAGGGAGATACCCATGAAGGGTCTAAGAATGAGGTCTGATTGTTCTACGCATCCCTTCTTGAGTCACCCAACTCTTGTAAGGGTATCCATCCTATGACCAGTTGTTTAGGCTAAAAATCTAAATGTCACACTTTGATCAAGGTACTTAGTGGCCAAACATAGGATATCTTCCCAGGTGGCGGTTGTGGGCTGCAATCACATCTTAGTCAGATTTTGTGTGGCTATTGGGAAATATCACCAGCTCTTTCCGGATATGCACCCTCTACCCCTCATTAGAAATGACTACTTCAACCTTCACTAGTTCCTCTTCCGGTGGATTCATACCCCACTGTCGAGTGATATTGGAAGGCCCAGTGTTAAATCGAGAGGAAGGACGATAGTTATTTTAGGACACAAGCATTTGTTTTTTTTCCCCCCTACGCAGACAAAATCCACCTATCCACATGCTTGTTTAGTTTATAGTTGATTTATGTATGATGTTCATTTGATTACATACAATTGCGAGTTATACTATTTTGTGAAGGTAAAAAATATACAAATCTTTCATTCATTTATTTCTCTCTTGTCACGATTTGCACACATTCACTTTTTTAGTCCCTCATAGGGGAACCAAAAAATCCCCATCGTTCTAGATGCTTGCAGAATCTCCTTCCTATTGTAGTAGGAGTCCCTAGTCTCGCCAACTCACCGACTCAACCATATCACACCC
The DNA here is from genome assembly GCA_009831015.1 of Picea engelmannii. Taxonomy (NCBI): domain Eukaryota; kingdom Viridiplantae; phylum Streptophyta; class Pinopsida; order Pinales; family Pinaceae; genus Picea; species Picea engelmannii. The sequence goes on along the minus strand of ML832432.1, from coordinate 60,862 downwards.
CAGTGAGTGCTACTATTTTGTGATCGGATTTACTTGGTTCCACTTTGCTTGGGTCAAGTACCCAAGGAAATCCATCTATTGGTTCTCCTTCACAAGGAGGCGGGGGTCAAACTTCTACTCAGAGAAGAAGTACAAACCCACCAAATCCCTCCCAAGGGATAGGTCCACTACCTACACACACAATGGTTGGAACTAATCCTCTGCCAAATCCCCCTTTTCCATACTTGGAATCCCTCGACATTCCTAATTTAACCAAACTCACAAATGACCCCATTTCACACGATGCCACTTGGCCCAATATGCCTACCAAATTGCCTTCATACATTCCAAAGTTTGAAGGAAAACCGGGGGAAGACCCTGCCAACCATGTTATGACCTTCCACTTATGGTTCTCTTCAAACAATAGCATGGATTATTCATCCATTTAAGTTTATTTCAATGAACCCTCATTGGTTCATCAACCAAATGGTATGTGGACGAAAAATCAGGGTCTCATGTGACCTTTGAATCATTGACCAAAGCATTTTTGTCCTTTTTCCAATTACCAATTCACCATGAGACTTTCTTAGAACTTCTCTTCGAGTTCAAACAAAGCACTTCTATCCATATCTTTGACCACATCTATGAATGTCATCGGTGACATAGTTTGTGTAAAGAAGAAACCACCAAAGAACAATGTCTCGATTGGTTTCTTATATCGCTCATCCTTGTGATTGCCAAGGATGTAGCATCCACTTTTCCCCAATCAGAAGAGAAAGCCATCAACAAGGCCCAACAATTCAACCTCAGAAGAGAAATCCATCAGCAAGGCCCAACAATTCAACCTCATATATTCCTAGTCAAGTTACTTGTACATAGTATTTCTTGATGAACCCATACCCCTACCATTTGGCTAGGACAAACCTGGGGTTTCCCATGCTACGAATGGGTTGATTTGTTCTATGACACACCTCAATCCTTACAGCCACCCATCTCCTACCTATGGTGCAAATCAGTATCATCAACCATATGGAGGGACGTCTTATTACCCTCCTCTCACTCACCAACAATCATATCATATTGTTTTCCCTCAGCCATTGGGGGGACCCCCACTGGTACCCCAGATGCATCTAGTCTCTCAATCAAGTATGGGTCCACTCCCAACCCCCGTATATAACCCCAACAATACTGGTGGAAGTAATTCAACTTCCTATATGCCATATGAATTGTATCCATAAAACAATCCATATTTTCCATTTTCTGGTCCCACCCAGTCGGTTTCTCCTCCACCAAGACAACCACATGTCGACGTTAACTTTTTTCAACCCTCTCCCATTCAGCAAGTTCATGATTTTGAATAGTTGAATACGAAAAATCCATCTCATCAGCTGAATAATTCCAAGAAGAAAGGAAAAAATCAAAACAATAACAACCTGGTACCAGGAGGAAATAACTCCCAACAAAACCATCCTGCTGGGGGAAACCAGAATCAAGGCAACCAAAACCCCCAAGGGGGAAACAATAACAACCAACCACAACAAGGTAAGAACAACAATATTAGAACTAACTTCCCTTGTGCTCTATGTGGTGAGTATGGACATTACACTCACCACTGCTCCCAAATTTCTGATTACAAGCAGATGAAAGAATCCATGAACACACAACGCCATCCGACACCACATGCCCCTCAGCAGGCCCCACAACATGATTTTCAACCTCTACCTTCAGTAGTTTTGAAAAGCCCCATTCCACACTAAGGTGTGATGAATAAACAACAAGAGATAACCTCTTCCCACCACAAATAGGGAAATATAAAAACCCTAGTCCCCATCAAACCAGAAATCCAATCAATCGCAATATCCTCCACACCAACGAAGAAGAGATTATTCTGCAAACATGTAGCCGTATATACAGCATGCCTCCTGAATCTACACCAACCACCTCAAAAAAAACTCCAACTACAATAGGAAAACCATTGATCATCCCACTCCCTAACACGAAACCAAACACCTGTATACCCCACATGCCTTTATGACAGAATGTACATAACCCTCATGCTAGGGCATCCCTTAACTACAGCTCGGTCGATGACTTAGCATAGTCTCCCATAGCCATGTCTGTGTTGGATGTCCTCCAAACCTGTCCATCACAACACAAATCCTTGATCTCCACCTTGGGGGTAGTCGAACCAACTGATACTAGATTAATTACCTTTGATTTAGATAGCGGAGAACCACGCCTCCCCACTCTGGTGTCTTTTCAGATATCGGTTAAGATCCGAAACATCATAGTGCATCGGTGCATCATCGATGAAGGTGCATCCACATGCATCATGTCCAAATTAGTATGGCAGAAACTTGGCTCACCTAAGCTAGTACCATTTGCCATCACCCTGAGAGCTTATGACGGTTTCCCATCATCCCCTGAAGGGATCTTCCAAAATTTCCCCATAGAAATCGGGGGAAAAACCATCCTAATTGACATTGAATTTATCAACGCCCCACTTGATTACAATATCTTGTTTTCACATAGCTGCATGTATGCTATGAAGGCAATAGCCTCTTCTTTGTTTTGTATGATGATGTTCCCCCATAATGGGAAAATCATCACCATCGACCAAGTTACACATTACAAGACTAATCATTCTGCCAACATTGATAACATCCTCCTTCTTGTCCAGGCTAGCTCAGACACTTTTCCATTCATCGACATTGGCCCTAGAATATTCAAAGACCCATCCTTATTAGGAACTTATCATGGAGAACCTCCTCTCCTCAACCCATCTATTTCAGTAGAAGTGTGTATAGTTTCTTATAACGGAACAGAAGTCGGAGACAATACTCCTCTTATTGAGCACCTCCCCACATCGAAGTCCCACCAGTAGGAGAACTAATACCTCAGTAATTCCTTGAAACCACCACCACACTACTTATCTCATATTCCCCCCCCCCCCTCTAAGGGAAAATACCAGTTTGGGGGACAGTTCCCCAATCCATTACCGAAATCCCCCTTTTTTTACACCCCACCTAGAGTCCAAGCATTCCAGGTAGCTGCTACCCTCACCCTTCCTAAGATGGTGCTCGCCATCCATGTATGGTATCTCCACCAACCCTCTATGGTTCCTTCACCATCTCTCCCTCCTCAAACAGAGGGATTACCAATGCAGATCCCAATATAGGCTCCTACCACACCACCCCCACCCCCACCTAGTGGCAACATCACCACTACCGAGGGAAGACAAAGGAAGAATGAGCCCATATATCCACTTCCTCCTTGAACTCAACCTCCTTTCACACTATGCGAAAGAGAAGGACACCCCACTAACATATGTCCTACTCTTCCCGAGTTATGCAATCTCATACAACTCCCTAAAACAACCCCATTTCTTGCCACTCCATCAAGTACATCCACTGCAACTATAGATTCCTCCACCACATGCAAGAAAGGGTTACAAACCAATTTCGCTTGTGCCATATGCTCAGAATATGGCCATTACACTCATCACTACCCAACTCTACCTCAATTCCGCCAAACATTAGTCGTAGTATACCGCACATCTCGGCCTACGCCCTCTCAGGCACTCCCCACTGACGCTCACATTACTGACATTAGATATATTTCTTCGTCAAACCCCGAGTGAATGACATACCATCCACAGTGTCTTGAAATTTGGTTTATGTCCAGCGAGCCATCACACCTCGCACACGGTATCCCTTCTACGTCCTCATCCCTTGAGACCAATGACACTTCTCCTTTGATGGTCCCCCCTACCATCTCCCAGGATCTTTTGTATTCTCGCAGGTTTCACTATGACGAAGATATCTTAGAGGAACTAACTACCCCTGATTGCCCATGGAATGCACTCCATCATTGAGCACTTTTTCTCTTAGAAGAGGTATTTCACCCCCCTGATCAAGCCTTCCTGTGTGTGATTGAAACCAAGGATTTTATTCCTCTGGGGCATATTGACTGGCTCAAAAACCCTATTCCTGCCCACTCCCCTAGGGTCATGAAAGTGGTATTTTGATCTAACCAGGATTACACATTATCCAACTCACCACCTATCTGATCGTTCATACAGTGCCACCTGAAGCCAACATGGCAGTCCACCTGGACACTGAGGAAACCTAGAAAGACTAAACAAGTCAACGATGTGTATTTTTTAAGCTTTTTAGAGGTCACCACCTGTGGTGAGGAGGCCCAACAGAGTTTTTGGTCATCATATTGAACTCGTCCATACATATACCAAGCCCAAAAGACAATTCAGTGCTCACATGCAACAATTCCAAGTTGTCATGTATCCACATATTCATGCTAATGTCATCCAAATTTTGTGCATTTTTCCCCAAACTTCAAAAGGCCCCGGACCATAGGGAAAATAATGTGTGTATTCAAATAGGGGCATCAAGGGAAAATGTTTCAGGTGAGTGGGAGGATTCGCTGACATCCTACCAAATCGGTTGGAAAATATGTGACATATAACATGATATCTAGTATCACATTTTCCATCCTTCACCCATCATCATACCCATGCCTACGGCTTGGCATGGACCAATAATCATCACCTAGACATGTGCATTCATGAAAGCCCGAGATTTTCATAAATCATATCAAGAATAGCAAATCATTGTCTCTCATTAGCTACATGCTCAAACACGTGTCAGGTTCTTATAAGAGAAAGTGAAGGAGATCACAATCCACTCATTTGCGAGTGATTTGGGTTCTAAAGGTGAGTTACTCGGATGCCAAGTGTTTCAAATGACGACCCACCTGCATTAACCCTCCATTCAAGAGTGGGTTATGAACCACCTTAGCTACAGATGTTGGGATAGTGTTTTCTTTTCTTCACTATGAAAATAATTCCCCTCTCTGGTATCATTAGCGTGACCTTGAAGGAAAAGTGGCATTCAGGGGTCCACCCTAAAGAGTATTGGCCAATCCTGTCAATGCACTGGAGAAGCTCGAAGTAGAGGATAGAATGACTTGGTCCATTGTACCTAATGTTATCGAGCATTGTTAGTGAGAAGGAAGCATTTATCATGCCATCTTATTAGCTGAGGTAAAAGGATTATGATGCAATGATGGGCATCAATTAAGCCACCTAAAAGTACTCGAGCCAAGGCTCAATTGGGCGAGGAGAACACACCCAACAACAGTATCAACAAGGCTCATATGGCCATAGAAGTTGGTTTATTCCTAGTAAAATATGGTAAAATGAGTGGAGAAGATGAAAACGATTAGAAAACTAGGCATGATATCAAGATCCTTACAAGATGAAATCAATTTTCAAGAAGCAGTATTGGTCCGAGCAAGTGGTTTTCTTTCAAGTAAGAGAAATTATAAATCGACAGAAGGAGCTTATTTTAGGGTCAACACTTTGGGGAATTTAAGAGCATCTTATACCCGAGTTGTTTGATCGAAGATCCCCTCAGATACAGACCGATTTTGAAGGCTGTAGGATGCAAGAGATTCATCCCCCGCATTATTCTTTAGTCTGTGCTTCTTTCTGTGTATATGCTCTTGTAAAATCCATCCCTCTCATTTCATGGCTTCTTGTATCAGATCCCCATCAATAAAATCTCAAGTAGAAAATTTTATGACATGTATAATGTTACTGCGTGTTGTTAGCTTATGATACTGAAGTGATTTCCTATGAATGTATGACCACTTCATGTCATTTTTTCATGTATTTAATGATGTGTATAGGGTACCTCCATGGATTTGAGTAAATGAAAATGTTTACTGTTTGATGCATGGTTTAATGATCTCGTATATCTGTTAGAACTACTTAATTCTTAACTTCTCAGTACGTTATTCTGTCCATAGGTTGAGAGATTCACCTTAAATTTGCCTCACATGTCTATTTTGTATTTCTTCAGAATTCACCCCTTCTCAAACTTAAATCAAACTATCTAAAGCAATCATGGACACATGCCTCTTCACGCTGAATGTCTTGGTATTGGTTCTAATAATGTTTGAGGGCCGAGAGTTTTATAAGAGAGAGAGAGAGAGAGAGAGAGAGAGAGAGAGAGAGAAACTTACCCAAAAATTTGCATAATTTCTGATGTTAATCAACATGACTTTAAGATTTGCTCTAGGTCTTAGCCCCTAGGGTGCCTCGACATAGTTTTATTTACAGCCTGGAACATCTCGAGGGATAACACCTTGTTTTATTGATTTAAGGCTTCCTAAATCTGCATTTGCCTTTTTATCTCAACTTCACATCCCAGACAATGTCCTTCATGAGTATGTCCTGAATTCAGCACTAGTTACCTCTGTTCTAAAGCTTCCAGAGAAAATTCTTCCTAAACAAGCTTGCAAATTGTTATTAGGTAAAGGAAATGAGTCTGATATTGGTCCAAAATCCTCAAGTTTCGCTCTTTCCCCAGTTCATAGACTTGACCATGACGAATCCAGTGATGTGTACATAGAGTTAGCCCCACCATTAGAATAGAAACCATATACTTGAAACTGCAAGGCTGCAACGAAGACAATTCTTTTGTTGAGACGCAAAGTGAATTCTCCCATGGGAAAATCTCAAGTATTAATCCCTAATGTATTAGTCTTGGATTTCTTATGCACGTTGTTATTATCCTACCTGCTCTAGCCAAAAGGTTGACGAATGATTGATAATTCGTTCCCATTACCGCTCCAACGTGTCAAGTACTTCTTGTTGCGGGAAGGAAGGTGTATGTGAAATAATGTATCCACTATCTAACACGATTTTTTCCATTAATTTGATGTGGCTTTCAAAGTTCATTAAATAAAATAATGAGGTTTCAAACTTTATATATATGATTGAAAATGCTTTAAAATTATATATAATAAAATTTTACATGTTTTATTAGTTTTAGGAAAAAATATTTTAATATTTGATAAAGATTATCCTTTTAAATGATGTTAATGGATACCCTATTGAGGTTTATAGAATGTTAAATCCTTTATATTTTAAAGTCATTGATACCCTAAATGACATTAAAAATAAACTCAATCCAAATTTCAAATGAATTTAGAAAAACGTGGTGTTTGCTACCTAAATGGCATTTAAAAAATAAAGTGAGATACCGATCTTGAATGAATTGAGCAAAAAAATAAAGGTAGATACATATCTTGAATGAATGAATTGAGTGAAGGCATGTTATGGGGAATATCCTCATTGTTGTTCTCCATCGTGTCCAACCTTGAAATGTGAGCAATCATGTGTATGTGGATATTGAAAGACATAATTGACACAACATAACTACAAACAAACAATTAAGGAATGGGGTGGGGCATCAATGATGAGAAGTGGGTAGAAATACATGCTCACCCAATCCCTTCCCTAGACTTTCAACTTCCCTTTTCGTTGGTGGGTGGTGGATGTCCACATCCCTATAATTAATATTAATGATGGAACAAGTAAATATGTAATTTCTAGTTGCAAGCCGAGAGAGCCAAACGTATAGTGTGAATGTAATGGGGAGCAATCTTTTATAAGTAAGCCTCACCACCTTTGACCAAATATTTAGGAAAAATAATATTTCAATATTTGATAAAGATTATTTTTTCAGATGATGTTAATGGATATTTGAGGTTGATAGAATGTTACATCATTTATATTTTCAACTTTGTCTTTTCCACTTAAATGACATTAAAAATAAAGTCAATACAAATCTCAAATGAATTTAGAAAAACATGGTCTTTGCTACCTAAATGATATTTAAAAAAAGAAAGTTAGATACCAATCTTGAATGAAGGAAGCAAAAAATAAAGGTAGATACAAATGTTGAATGAATTGAGCAAAATAAATGTGGACACTGAAGATGATTGATGGATGCCATCACTGGAATCCATCCATCACCAATGCAAGAAACGGGATGATGAGGAAGAGGTTTTGTCGT
>ML832432.1:25066-52903 GCA_009831015.1 Picea engelmannii | reverse complement strand
AAATGCTTGTGTCCTAAAATAACTATCGTCCTTCCTCTCGATTTAACACTGGGCCTTCCAATATCACTCGACAGTGGGGTATGAATCCACCGGAAGAGGAACTAGTGAAGGTTGAAGTAGTCATTTCTAATGAGGGGTAGAGGGTGCATATCCGGAAAGAGCTGGTGATATTTCCCAATAGCCACACAAAATCTGACTAAGATGTGATTGCAGCCCACAACCGCCACCTGGGAAGATATCCTATGTTTGGCCACTAAGTACCTTGATCAAAGTGTGACATTTAGATTTTTAGCCTAAACAACTGGTCATAGGATGGATACCCTTACAAGAGTTGGGTGACTCAAGAAGGGATGCGTAGAACAATCAGACCTCATTCTTAGACCCTTCATGGGTATCTCCCTGCCTTATGGTATAGGAACACTTGACTTGGAGGATTTGAAAAATCCCTATTCTCAACTTCTATTGTTTCAAAATGTGAGAACTTGATAATAGGGGGTTATTTGGATGCCTGCCCCTGAGATCCTACCTAGACTAAAACATTTCTTTTGGGTACCTCCTGTGGAGGAAAATTTAGTGTGTTCTTAGAATTTTTTTAGATCGAGTTGACTGAGAGATTGGGGTCATGGACCAACCTCGTTTGAATTAAATTGGTGTGGATAATTTCTAAAGAAGTATTAAGATCTTTCAAAGTTCCTTTTGAAGTACTTTGTGGGTACTTGAAAAAAGAAAACTTACTTCGACCTCCATTATTCTAATAGAAACTATGTGTTTGATGAGTGGCTTCATGTGAAAGAAAGTGAAAAGTGTACAAAATATTTTAATTATTTAAGTGTAAGATTGCAGGATGCAGACTTCCTATGGTCCTTACAAATCTTCTTACCTAGTTTACTAAGTTCTTTGGTACAACCTTGCAGAATATTTAAATCCCTAGAGAACTATCAACGTGGACATATGGGTCCTTACTTGATCCTTTAAACTCCCTAGAATGTTGTCCATATTAGAAAAGATTTTAAAACTATCCTAGGATTGTAGACATGTGGGCATGTATGGCCCCGTTATTTGATGTTTTAAACTTTCCTAGAGTGTTGTCTATACTAAGAAAACATTTTGAAACTATCCTAATATTGTAAACATGTGGGCATGTATGGGCCCTTACAAAGCTTTTAAGATAATTTTCAAAACTAAGAGGTACCCAAAGGGGGTTTTTGTCCTCACCTAATTATTTAAGGGAGATGAAATTTCCTTTTAATCACCTTTTCTAATTCCTGAGATCACACTTGGATGCGGGGGAAGAGCATACTTTGGGGTTAAAATTGATTTCTAGTCCCAAATTATTTGATTGTGTTTGAAAAATAAATAACCTTAACTCAAAGTTTTAAATTCCAAATGAGCCATCCATGTGGCAACAAAGAAAATGAAAGAATTTTGATTCTTTTTATCCCTATGTGCTTATGTTAGCTAAACTTATTTGTGAGAAAGGACTCTAAGTGAAGTGTGATTTCTTTACAAAGTGCAAGAAATTAAAATCTGAAGGCAAGGGGCCTTCAAACCACTCAGAAAACCCTTACAATTTGCAAAAAATTGAACTTGTGTGTGGGATATAGTTCTGTCAAGTGCACCAAGTGTAAAAAATGTGCATAATGCATGGGTTTATGAAGGTTCTTATGCACACAGAGCGTAGAGTGCGGAGAATATGCATATGTGTTCTTTGAAAGATGCACACTTCCTGTCATGTGTCGGGAAAGAAATTTCAAAATGAAATTCTCTTGCCTTAGCTCTGAATTCTGAATTTGGAAGACTGGACTAGGCTGGTTTTGGTACCTGCATAGCCAAACAATTATAAAGAAGTGCTCTCAAGACTTAAATAGGGAGGAATTTGATTTTCATCCCTAGTATGGTCGCCGTTTTGTTGTGTTGGTTTTTCCACATGGGTGAGAAAAAACACAACACTTACTTGCCTAGTTAAGTCAGCTAAACAAGACAGAGGTTTGTGAGTTGATCAGATAACCAAATACACATGAAACAAGAAAATAAAAATAAAAACAAAAGGAAATAAATGTTAGGGAACCTTGCAAGAACTAAAACCATGAAAACAAAAAATGAAAATTATATAGCTACCAATGGATCAATGTATTGATAGGCTAACACCATAGAGAAAGGCAGGGACTTATGAATACCCTCTTCGTCCTTGGGAGGGCTCTTGAGTTCCCTACTAGAGATCTCTTCTCTTCATACACTGGCAAGTAATGATGGTGAAGAAATACAATGCCAATCCTCTCAAGAAGTGAATGGAATGGCCCTTGCTATAGTGCTTGAATGATTCAAAGAAAAAAGAGGATTCTCCAAGAGGAATTCATGCAACATAACAATACCTTGAAGTTCTTATTTTCTTATCACACCCATGGCATATATTTATAGTGTCCATTCATGGCAAGATATAACTAGTTCATGATGTGAACAAGGGGCCTTTTAGGGCACTTCCTAGCCCTTGACCAGCCTATAAGCTAGATTTCGCTCAGATATGAGTGTCAAATCATGTTGGAAGTCGGACTGGAAGTGGTTCAGAGGTCGACAAGATTCATAAATGTGTTGTTCATGAGAAGTGTGAAGATTTTCTCATAGACAGTCATGTATCTTGCACATTGTGCGCATAGTTCACTCTTAGGAATGTGTTAGCCCGCGCATTCTATGAACAGTGCGCACACTTCCTTTGGTGAATTTGTGCACTTTGATTTATGAACCAAGTGTATAGTTTTATGCCTTTTTGATGGATTTTGATGTTGTAGGTGTACTGATTGTTGTTGGAATTGATGTCTTTCTTCAACTATTGTTTGTAATGTTGAGGATGATTTTTCGGTGATAAAAACCATCAACCAGTTGTATCACCTAGAGTACACCAAACTGTCATGGCTTGACCAAACCCAATCCAAGAACCTTAGATTATGAAAAATGTTGAAGTGCTTGTTTCACTATAGATGATGTTGCATCATTTTCACCCAATGGTAGGAAACCTTCTGTCACCTACCCCAAGTCATTCACACTTGAAAAATTGAATATCCAATGTAATACCATGCTATCATCCATCTATAAAAACCTATGATAATCATGTGAATATCATGTACCTAGTGGAAACAAGATTTCACATACCTTCATTACACTCATCAACAATGTTTTCTTTCCTTGGATAACACCTTGTTTTCCAAATTTCTAGATTGTTACATCCTTCACCAAGATTGTATTGAAACATATTATTAGTCATCCACCCTTACTAGATTGTACATCCTTGGTCCTCCTAGTCCACACTAAACTAGTACATTTTCTTAACAATCTCATGAATCACCATGAGTCAATCATTAAGGCTACAAAACATATAGACTCATCATTCACCCTTAGGAATTTTTTATTATAAAATCATTCATCATGCCACTTCCAATGGCACCTCAAGTAAGGTCCTTACAATATCCCTCACTTGAATTATTGATTTCCATGTCAATGGGGCTCCATAGAATCCTCCAATGAAGGGGTGTTGGTGGTGAAGAGACACATCTACAATTTCCACATTCAAACTTGGCTCTAATACCATTTTTCATGGGGATAGACTTTTCATTCCATTTTAAAATTCCATATCACTCAATAAACCTAATCATCATGTAGCACCAATGTGACCTTACTAGTTGGGAATGATCATCGATCACTTGTATCACCTAGACTACACCTAATTGACATGTCATGAACAAACCCAAGCTAGACACCTTAGAGTATGTGGAATTTCAAAGTTCTAATTTCACCATAGACAATGTTGCTTCATCACCACCCAACCTTCTACCACCTCCATCAATCCATTCACACTTGAACAACCAACTACCCAATGTAAAATCATGCTATCATCCATCTATGCTAACCCATGATAGTCCTCTTAAGATCATGTCCTTGGTGGAAAAAGGATTTCAGATGCCTTCAATATAGTAATCAACAATGCTTCCTTGACATTTATAACACACTAAATACCACATTTCCATCTCACATTATCCTCTCCCAAGATTTCATTACAACATCTCGTCAGTCATCCACCCCTACTAGGCTAGACATCCTTTGTTTAAATCCTTACTCTGACACCTTATAATTATCTTGTTATCTAGTGGTTTCCTTACTGTAAATAAAATTGGAATCTCACAAAACAACATACACTTACTGGAATATTCAACTCAAATAAAGATAGCAGAAACAATACTACAAACCAAAAATATCAACTATAATACATAAAGATATTATTCCCATCAACTAATCTTATCATTCAAATAAATTCAAATCTTACAAGGGATCCAATATATGGGAAAATGGCCCATAAAGAAATACAAAAAAAATCGAATAGTACTTACAAACTCTAGAAATATCTTGCGTTGTTGTACGAACTTTTACTTTCACACTTCCCGAGATGTATGAAAATTTCCTTAAGCGAACACACGTATATGTGTCTGTCTCCACTAAGACCCATGTACATACACTCAAATACTATACATAACTTTGAACAATGTGTTAGAACTAGAAGTCACCTCCATATGGCGTTGGAGGTAATCCCAGTACCCATCAGAGTTTTATGTCAAAGGTTGGTTTTAAAGAGGTCAAATGGGCGCAGACTCAAGATGATATAGTTTTAACTCATAAAACTAGACTGGTATGCACCTGTAGGTGAAGTATTTATTAACTTCAGTCAGTAAGTTGGAGTAAGGGTGAATAGAGGGAAGACTTTGGTGAGGAGAGTGTAGAGGTCTGTTGTGGACATCGGGTCTTCCAGCAGCCTAAGGAGGAAAAAATTAAACACAAGATCCTCTTGAATTCAAATCTCAAAGAAACTGAAAGAAATTATAGCATCACTATCATCAAACATTTATCATAATACAGTTACAAAAATCCATGTGAATCAATCAAACATGAACTCTCTCAGTATCAAAGGAAAATAACATGGAGTAACAAAGCTAACTTAGATTAACCAAGATGTCTCAAAAACAAATAAATAACCAGAGAACCAGTTGTTCTCAATCAAAATATTACAATATTAGGGAGCCTATCTCAACCATTAGACCTTAACAAAATATCAAAACTTCATATATATACTAAAATGTTGCAACCACCAGGAATGTGATTATATCACTGCCTTCAAAGCCTCCATTTGGTGCCCTCTCTGTCAGGTTGTGCAGACCTCATTATGTCAGACACGAGCCATGCATAGCTATGTGCTTTACAGGAAAAATTTCCCATAAGGAAGCTTCGGATCATAAGTGTGCCTTCATGGCTTCTCTCTGCAATGTTTTCCATTTATGGGATGAATCGAGGTCTCAACTACTGCCCACAATCTTCAATAATTGTTTTCATTGGGATTAGTACTAGGCCTACCCCCCATAATTGTTCTCAGATGGTGCCAATGACTTTGTCGATTCCATCTTGATGCCTCCAGGCCATGAATGGTCTTTGTCTGTGACCAATGTGAGCTTCGCAAGTGGTAGTTTGATAGTGTATGTGCAGGGTTGATTTGGAGTGAAGTGCTTGGAAAAAAATCGCATGGCCCAACGAGTGAGCGACGACCATGTTGAGGGAAGTGATTGGGGGAGCGGAGGATAGGATGAGGTTGCGGTGGCAAGGGAAAGGCAAAGGTGGAAGAGGAATGAAGGAGGTGTGATAGGTGGGGAGGAGGTGATGTGTAAGGAAGAGTGGAATGTGAGTGGGACAGATGTCGGGAGGGTGCTTGAGTTACTTAGGCCTCCAATATTTTTGTTTTCCCTGTGGAAATCATGGGCAGAATGTCACATGATTTACACCATAATTCTCTTGAGGGTAAACCTCAATTTTTGTCTGATTCTTAAGAAACAATCTACATCTCATTGTGTTAACTTATAGGCTCCATGGGGGATAGATATCTCCTTGTGAGGCTCTAAGAACTCCTTTTACAATTTCAATGCCTCAGTATTGGGTTGTGGAGTCACTTATAAAAACCAAAAACAAAAGAAAAATGATATTTACAATGACATGGGAAGGCACTCATGGCTTAAGTAAAAAACTTCTTCAGAAAATGCCCATTTACAGGGCTACCAAAAACTTCAGCATCCTCCAAATCCTGCAACTTGTAAGTGTTATTTGAAAAACCGTCATAAATTTTGAAGGGGTCGATCCAGAAGGCCTCAAATTTACCGTGCTTGCCTTTATATTGCTTAGGTGCATCCCACTTGTGTACTAGATCTCCCATTTGGAAATCCTCTTTGTTCACCTTCTTGTCAAAGGCCGGCTTGATCTTCTATTGATGATCATATGCTTTGTCCAATAGTTTCTCCCTCATCTGTTGCACTTCTACCAGTTGTTGTATTCTCCTAATCATATCATTTGGTTCTCCCAAGTAGTCTTGGAATAATTTCGCCACAGGTAAGGGAACCTGAGGAGGAAAAATGGATTCAACTCCATATACAAGCTGGAAAGGAGAGATACCAAGAGATCTCTTTGTTGTCACTCTGTCAGCCCATAAAGCAAATTTAAGCTTTGAATACAATGCCTTCTTGTTGTCTTCTAACAATCTTTTGATGATATTAATAAGGCTCTTGTTAGAGGACACTACCAGTCCATTCCCTTGGGGATAGTAAGGAGTAGAGTGAATCGATGTGATTCCAAACTATTCACAAAACTTAATCAATGGTTCGTCTTTGAAAGATGCAGCATTATCAGTGACAATTATGTTTGGATAGCCAAATCTTTCCATAATATCTTCAAGAAACCCAATGATTACCTTGTGAGAAGCATTTCTTGTGGGGATGGCCTCTATCCACTTAGTAAAGTAATATGTGGTATTCAAGATCCATCTATGCTTACCACTTGAATAAGGGTGAATTTCCCCAATAAAATCTAAGCCCCACTGCTGAAAGGGTCTTGAAACTACCACGGGCTTCAATGGAAAAGACTTGAGCTACTACTTTCCAGAGAATTTTTGACACTTAACGTAGGCCTTGATCTTAGCACAAACATCAGTGAAGATACTAGGACAAAAATAACCATCCCTAAGAATATTATAAGCTGTGGCTCTCTAGAAGTGATGCCCCCCACATAAACTGTCATGAAAATCATACATAATCTTTTGGGATTCCTGTGGGTCTAGACATATCAAAAGCACTCCTAAAGGGTCTTTCCAATATAAAACTTGATCAATCAGACAATATTTAATTGATTTGAGATTCAAATATCTTACCTTGATCTTTCCCATGCCATCAGGAGGCGGTAACTTATGTCGAAAAAATATAATGTCTTTGTACCAAGTGCATCCTGCCAACAGGGGTGTGACTTTAGGATATTCATCAGAGAACTCAACTTATTGATTCTCTAAACAACTATTGATTAAATTTACCCCCAAGGATTTATAATTAGATTCAGCCAACAACCTAGATAAACTTTGACCTTTAACCAATTTGGTAGGATTTATTTCAAGATCAAATTCAAGGATTTTGGCGATCCACTTGCTCCTTCTTCCGTCTATGTCAGGCTGAATGAGGATATCCTTCACAGAGGATGAAGGGACATATGCAATGAATTTTGAATGTAGCACATAAACTCTGAAACCTTTGAGAGATTTAGCCAAAGCATTGGCCTTCTTTTCCATGATGTCATACTTTATTTCACCATCTCTAAGTGCCCTACTAAAAAAGGAAATGGGTTTCTCTAACCCTTCGACATTTTTCTGCAATAAAACAACTACTACTGTGTCAAATGAAGCAAAAGAGAAAATCAGAAACTCCTTGGAGTAGTTAGGACTGATGAGAACATGTGCTTCAGTCAAGGACTTCTTTATTTGGTAAAAAGAGTTATGATATTCAGAAGTCCATTTTATTTCATTTCCTTTCCTCAACATGGTTGTGATAAACCTCACCAACTCAACAAAATTTGAAACAAACCTGCTCAAAAAATTAATTTTCCCCAAGAAAGACTGAACTTCTTTCTTGGATCTAGGGAGTGACAAAGTTTGGATATCCTTTACCCTACTTGGATCAATCCTTACCCCCTCAGCTGACACAATGTGCCCCAACAGTTTCCCCTCTTTCATGGAAAATGATGACTTTTTTGGATTTTAAAGAGAGACCAAACTTTTTGCATTTTAAAAAGACCCTTTTCAAATGGTCATGATGTTATTTATCAGATTGTGAGAACACTATTATGTCATCCAAATAGATGACCACAAACTTGTCATGTTACCCAATAAATGCTATGTCCATGGCTTGCTAAAAAGTTGCCCCTGCATTCATTAGACCAAACAGAATCTTAGCATACATGAATGTTCCCCAAGGGATAGTGAAGGTTGTCTTCTCTCTGTCTTCAGGAAAGACAGAGATTTGATTGTAGCTAGAAAATCCATCAATCATGGACATCCTATATTCACTTGTTACCCTCTGTAATATGTGCTCCATCTTTGGCAGGGGGTAATTGTCCTTCTTAGAGCTTCTGTTCAGGTTCCTGAAATCGACACAAAGTCTGATTTATCCATTCTTCTTTCTCACTGGGACCAAGTTGTCCACCCATTTAGAATACCTCAGAGGGATGATAATCTGGGCATCCAAAATCTTTTTCACCTCTTTCTCCATAATAGGCAACAACATAGGATTTATTTGTCTCAATTTCTGCCTAAATGGTTTGGCCTCTTCCTTCAATGGTATCTTATGTTCAATGAAACTTGTGTCATATGTTATGAGATCTTCATATGTCCAGGAAAACACATCAACAAATTATTTTAACAGCTCTTCATATTCATCCCTTTGTTCCCTTGACAAGCTGCTTGATAACTTGACAAATTTTGGGTCCTTCTCTGTGCCAATATTACACTCAGTTATATAGCCATCATCAGTTGAGCCTTTAAATTTTACTACCACATCATTCCCATCAAACAATATTTCCAAAGGAACTAGTCCCTTTGGAATGTGGTTGGTAGGAAGCTAAACAATATGGTAATTAGCAATTTTATTTAAAAATACATCAGCATGAGGGTTACTTTCATAATCATTATCTTGATCAATATGTAATGCAGAGAAATCATCAATGGACTCAAGAAATTGTTTGATCTCAAGATCATCCTCAAACACCTTCCAATGCTTGACATTGTTAGGTATAGAGGGTCTATATTTAACCTCTACATCATACTTGAGTTTAGGTGGCAGTGGGACTCAGAAATGGCTTGCTGAAACAACCAAAGAATCGACCATGGTATTCTCCTCTCTTGGAATAAATGAAATGTTGAAAGCCAAGAAGACACTGTCAACTAGGTCCCACACTTCATTTATGTAAGATCTAAGCCTAGGATGCTTATCTTGATAAATATTTTTGATATTATGAACAATTAGCTCTGCATCTCCAAATATTGATAGCTCTTCTATCCCCATGTTCTTTGCAGCCCTTAAACCTAAAACAATAGCTTCATACTCTGCCACATTGTTGGTAGCTTCAAATTCTAATTTGTAGGAAAAGGGTATGGTCTCTTGACATGGTGAAACAAACACTACTCCAACACCAACACCTTCCTTAGAAGAGGCTCCATCAAAGAACATCTTCCAAACAGGGGTAGTTGGAGGAGGGATTTCACAAAAAGTAATGGACTATTTTCTGATTTCAAGAGGAGGTTCAGAAGTATTAGTCAGCTACAATATGATGGATCCAAAATCAGTGTGAAAAGAAAAAATAGGGTGGTTGGTGGGGTTTTCTTCATCACTAATGATGTACGTGATTTGTGCTTCCCTGTAGAGTCTCCTTTGTTCACCCCCAAATACAGGAATGGTGGCATATGAAAGGTCCATCTGTAGGGTTCCCCTCAATCTCTTTATCCAAGATCTATATAGGATCATATCGAACTTAGGGGGAACATCAGCTACTACGATATCCATGATCACGCTCTTCATCGACAGATGGAACAGAGAAACGACTAGGTCATTGATAACCCAAGTCACTTCACCTTCCTGGAGTCGAAAGAATACAGTTTATGGTAGGTTTTTTCCACCTCCAACCCAAGTTCTTCCATGACAATCTTAGGCATAAGATCGTGATATGCCCCTGAATCCATTAAGCATTTATGCAACACCTTATCATGGATGTTCAATGAATTGTAGAAGGGAGGGGAGGAGTCATATCTATCCTCCAACAAAGGCCCTAATATGACAACTGGCCTTTCATATTGGAGGTTAACTGAGTCTATGGAATGAGACAAAGGTTCAGGCTGCAACATTTTGGAGAGGCACCTTTTGAAGTCTTCATGCTTGACCAACATTTAAATGGGTACAGGGATTCTAATATTTTGTATTTCATGCTCAAAGTTGAAAGAGGAGGGGGGCTTTAGAATTTCTCTCAATTATGGAAAAATACTTTTGACCACTGGTGGGGGGGTCTATGCCTTCTTTTACTTGCTTCGGTCTGCAATATATTTAGCAGGTTTTTCTTCTCTGGTAGGCTAATAAGGGATGTCAGATTTCCCTTCTTTCTATTTGGACCTCAGACTATATATGTTTGGAGTGTGGCTGGACTCTTCCCCTTTAATCAACTCATTCAGTTGATTACTCATGAGGGCATCCTCGTATGTAGACTGAGTTAAATGAGGGGATGAAGAGGTATCTCCAAGGCAATGGATATCAGGATCAATATCTTCTTCATCTTCATCTTCATTTAAGTAACCAAGTTATTTTGGAGAGGAGTTTGGATTTTCTGATCATCTTTGTCCCTGTTTCTCTGATCTCTTTGGATGGTTTGAGGGGCATTAGTAGGTCTCCTAAAGTTACCTTTGTTATCAACATTTTTTGTATTTCTATAGGTCTGTATTGCTTCAAGTTTTACCTTCTCCATCTCAGCGGAAAAATATTTTACTCATTTGGTAAGCTCATCAACTTGAGGGTGGGCAGCAGAGGAACCAGAGGTTGAAGTTTCATACCTCACCTTTCTTCTGTCTCTATCAACCTTACTCCTAAGCTTGTCAGCCTCCAATATATTGGATTCTACTTCAAGGGATGCATCTTGCATATGAACTAAGGAGGTAGCTCTTATTTCTCTCAACAGGAGGCAAAAATCAGGGTCAAAATCACTAGCATAAGTCATCTTGGCGAAGGTTTCTATAGGTTTAATTTCAGTGGGAATCTTTTTATACATCTTATTAAAACTTTTTGAGAAGTATGAAACAGATTCCCCTTCTTCTCTCTTAAGTGCCCCGAATTCTGTAATATAATAAAGGAGATATTTTTTATTCCCACAATTTCTTAAGAATGAATCATCTAGAGCAACAATCCTGTCAATAGATCTAGGAGGAAAGTCTTTAAACCAATCCATAGCATCACCATCAAGGATATTTATAAAAACTCTCATCCACACATATTTATTTTTGATGGACTGAATCTATGCAAATCTATAAAAGGATGCAAGGTTCTCGTTTGCAGTCATGTCTCCCTCCCCTATGAATCGGGGCATGTACTTAAGGTAGTCCATGGATGGGAGAGCATTCATAGGCTAAGGTAAAACCAAAGGGGCATACCTAGTAGCCAATATCTCAGCCATCATGTTCCTAGGAGGATTAGCACCTGCCATTTAGACGTGAACTATAGGAGAACCAGGAGGAGATGGAGTTCTAAAAGGTGAGACTATTGGGTATGTGTTATATTCTTTGCATGTGTGTGTGTGTGGGTGCGTCAGATACGAACACTCCAATTTTGTCTTTAAAGAACACAATCTTCCCTTTAACCAAGGGTTTGGTCAAAATACCTGCAACCTGATCATCTGTGGAAATATACTAAAGCTTCACTGCTCCCTTCTGGATCCTATCTCGAATGAAGTGGTATGTAATATCTATATGATTGGACTTGTCATCGAATAATATATTCTCCGAGAGTTTGATACAAAACCGATTATCGCAATATTTCATTGTAGGCTCCAACTACTGATCAAATAAACCTGTAAGGAATTTGCAAATCCAAATGGCTTCAAAACTAGCCATACTCTCTACCATATACTCTGTCTCTGCTGAATTGAGTGCTACAGAAGTCTTCTTTTTTCTAAACCAAATCATTTTTTATCCCAAGTTGAAGAAACACCCTAAGGTACTATTTTTGTCTACTATATTCCCTACCCAATCTGAGTCTATATATCCCTACAACTCCACTCCATATCCTCCAAGATACCTCAATCCATACTCCATTTTACCTCTCAAGTACCTGAGCACATGCTTCATTTCTATCCAATGTACCTACCTCATCTCCACCATGAACTGACTCAAGGTGTTCACAACAAAACATATATATGGTATGGTGTTTACCAAATAAATCAAGGACCCTATTGGTTGTCTGTATATCCTAGGATCCACCAACTCTGAATATGAAGTCACAACATTATTTAGATTGGTATCCATAGGTGTAGTCATTGGTCTATAGTCCTCCATCCTGAATCTCCTCAATATCTCTATTGCATAATTCCCTTGACCAAGGAGGATCTCTCCCAATACCTGTCATACCTATAACCCCAAGAAATAATGCATCAAGCCAATGTAATTCATCTCAAAATTAGTAGATAAATATTCTTTTCACCCTGCAATGAGATCCTCTACACCTATGAAAAACAAATCATCTATGTATAGAACCATGATGAGTGGATCCACCCCAACAAGTGTGTCGTACAAATTAGGATCCACCTCACTCTTGGTAAATCCAATACTTTACAAGTATTTTTCAATCCTATAATACCATTCCCCGGGTGTCTATTTGAGTCCATACAATGATTTATTAAGCCTACACACATGAGACTCCCTCCCATGTACCTCAAATCCTTAAGGTTTCTCTATATATACTTCTTTCTCAATGATCTCGTTGAGGAAAGGTGTCTTCACATCCATCTAATGAATCCTCAACCTAATAAGTGAAGAAATAGGAACAAAATATCAAATAGAAGCATACCTGGCGACTGAAGAAAATGTCTCCCCATAGTCCACTCTTTGTTTCTGGGAAAACCCTCTCACCCAAAACCTTTCCTTGAACTTCTCAATGCTACCATATACAACATGCTTGATCTTGTAAAACCACCTGGAAATCACAATTGACTTCCCCTATGGTCTTGCATTATGTCCCAAACATCATTCCTCATAATAGAGGTGCACTCCTCTACCATGGAATCCCACCATACTTGTTGATCTATTTCTTCCTCAAAACTGGAAGGCTCAACATCATTGATGCTAATCATAAGAGCCATATAGTTTGAAAACTTCCTCGGTGGCTTGCGCTCTTTGATCACACTTCTAGGAGTCTCAAAAGCATCCCTCAATGTCTGTAATGTCCACTTGAGTCTCTTGATAGAACTGGAAGGGGATAACTCCTCCTCCCCACCTAAATTCTAAGCTACTAACTATTTCTCATCCTTTGGAGCCTACTACTCTTTGTCCTCTATCACTTTTGATGGCTCCTGAGATTTCCTAGATGCGAAGTTCTCCTAGAAATTACATATTTTATCACAAATATCTTCCTCCATATTGGTATGAAGATATTGTAATCCTTTGAGGTCTCATTGTACCCCAAAAATACACCCTTTTGTCCATAAGGCTCCAACTTCATCCTCTTCTCCATAGGCACATGGATGTAGACTGGACAACCAAAGATCCTCAAATGTCCTATCTGTGGCTTCACTCCTAAGAATGCCTCCTTTGGAATCTTTTCCCCCAATATCCTATGAGGACTCTTGTTCTACACATATATTATAGTGTTAAACACCTCTTCCCAAAGAAACATAATCAACTTCTGGTCATGTATCATAGCCCTGGAAAAATCAATGATGAACTAGTTCTTTCTCTTTGCAACCACATTGTGTTGAGGGTTGTATGAGACTATCGACTCCCTCTTGACCCATACCTCCTTGCATAAATCCTTGAAGTCATTGGAGGTGTACTCTCCCCCATTATTTGACCTTAATACCTTGATATTATTTCCTAAATGGTTCTCCACTTGAGATATAAACTCCTAAAACCAATTGAAGACCTCATCCTTGGTATTCATAAAGAAGTTCTAGGTTTTCTTGGAGAAATCATCAATGTATGTCACATAGTATGATTCTCCTTGCACTAATTCTACTAACATTGGCCCACTCAAATATGAATGTATAAGATCCAAGATCCCCTTGAGGCTTGGACCTACCCTTGCTTCTTGGAAAATAATCCTTGGCATTCTTTCCAAGTGCACACCCTCTGCACACTCTCTATTGCTCAATACTAAACTTTGGAAGACCTATAACAATCCCCCTCACAATCAACAATTCCTTGTAGTGTAGGTGTCCCAACCTCTTGTGCCATAACTCACATAGGATGTCACTATCATGTACCAAATCTTGAACATGATTTCCATGTAACCAATATAAATTTTCCTCTCTAACCCCAACTACCAATGTTGTGTCCAAGATATCTTTCTCTAGACATATGAGTAATTTCC
The DNA here is from genome assembly GCA_009831015.1 of Picea engelmannii. Taxonomy (NCBI): domain Eukaryota; kingdom Viridiplantae; phylum Streptophyta; class Pinopsida; order Pinales; family Pinaceae; genus Picea; species Picea engelmannii. The sequence goes on along the minus strand of ML832432.1, from coordinate 38,444 downwards.
CTCTCTGAAAAGTAATGGAAAAACCTCTATCCTCCATAGTTGAGACTGAGAGAAAGTTATTCTTTAGTCCTAGTACGTAAAGCACATCATGGGAATCGAGAAAACCTATTGACTCAAGCTAGCATGTAAATGTTCCCTATCCCTTCATTGCATATTTGGCATCATCACCAAGCTCCACATGAACATTTGAGTCCTTTTCATATGACGAGATGCACCATTGTCCAAGAACCAAGCATTCATGGTAGTTGTGCTGGTAGAAAAGAAAGAAACAAGTGATAAATCCTTCTCACACTTCATTGCAAACTCATCTACTTGTGTCTCTTATGACGTTTCTATCTACAACTTTCCTTTACCCTTATTCTTCTTCGAACACTAAGATACATAGTACATTCTTAAGACATGAGAAGCACTTGATCTTACTCAAATCCTTCTTCTTCCCTAGCTACAATGATCCTCCATCACTGTTACCTTTTGTGTTGGAACTCTTTCCTTTACCCTTCATTGTATTACTAACTAGAGCCAAGTTCTCATCACTACTTCCCTTCTTGTTTCTCTTAGACTCCTCTTGAGTCTCTTCTTGGATGCAATCAACCCAAGTCTCTACCAATATGGGAGATTTTTGTGTCCGTGGACTCCCTTGAAAAATGTTTCCCAAGACTTAGGAAGAGCATTCAATGCCAAATTCAAGAGCTCTACATCATCCATTTTCTCTCCTATGGCTGCAAGTTGATCATGTACCTGAGTGATCATCATGAAATAGCTGGTAACATTGTCAAATCTAGACATCTGAATAGATCTGAGCTTATTTCTTAATACCATCTTCCTATTCATGTTAGTGCTATGGAATAAATGTACCAGGTCATCAAACATGTCTTTACTCATCTTATTCTCAGATAAGTGAGGAATTGTATGATCCTTCACTTAATCCAAGAAAACCCTCTCATCTTTGATCTCCTTCTTGAGTTAATGATGATGAGCTACCAAAACTGTCGGATCTGTCGATGGAAAAACTACTTTGTCCACTAACTCCCAAAGTTCATACTCCTTTAACACCAAAGTCACTCTTTCTTTCCAAGATAGGAATTTGGACACTCCATCCAATATGTCTTCAACTCTCAAACTTGTTGATGTCATCCCTTAGACCTCATAAAATGCTCTGGAAATAACTTGTTGTTGAAACTACCCCTATACTAACCTATATGGACTTGTACATTATTGTCACCATTGAAACCTGTGTATGTATGTGATTTTCCTTATTGAAACTCATGCATGATCTAGATAGTATCTTTATATTATTTTTCATCTATCTCACTACTTTTTGGGTGGAAAATTGGAGGATTTAGCTTCCAGGGCCATTTCAACGACTGGTCCAAATTTGGAACTTTGGGTCCAAAAAATAGTCAGAAATATTCCAGATCCATTTTGAAGCATTAAACAACCCTTTTTTTGTCCAAAACGTATTTTTAAGGAATATAATAAATTCTACACATTGATACCTTTCCAACGATGTAGATCCTTCGTCAATTGGAGTTTGTATGAGAAAGTTATGCCTCCCGCAAGTTGACCTATCATATTGATCACCATGGTGTGAGTGGATGCCACATCAGCCTCCATTATTTAGACATGTGGGGATAGCCATGCAGTGTATTTTATAAGAAAATTTTATAAGGTCCAAAACGTTATCACAATTGAAGGTTGAGGAAGTCAAAAACCTATCCCTAGATGGCTATCAGACTATGTTAAATACCGAGCCACTAAGAGGATAAGGGGTCCCATTCTCTTGCATTGTATCTTGTTTAATAGCTGATAAAAACATCTAAGAGTGGTATTATTTGAGCATAATAGAGGAGGATATATTCTATAGCATCCATATAGGCCATAGGTCAAAGGTAACTCCATAGAGAGTGTCTCTTTATTTATACTTGCATCACTTCTTTATTAGAGAAAAGAGAGAAGAGTAGCCTCACCTTCTAGTTGGGTTTTCTCCCATATTGGGTTTCCCAGGTCATATCTTATGTTTATTTGTGGATGGTGTGAATGTTTTTTACTGTTTTCTATTTTTTCTGTGTTTTATCTATTTTATCAGTAACTAAAGATTCTAGAGATCTAAAGGAAATTACCTTAATAGTAAAGATTTCAGTATTTTATTAGATCTATTATGATGAACTATTCAAATGAAATTTCCACGAAAATTTACAGATCATATTGGTATTAGAACATGTTTTTCTTTTGTTTATTTGTGGGAAGTTGCAAGATCCAAGAATCGACTTAAGGAGAAGTCACAAAAACCCTGGCCATGGTAGACGATTCTATTCATAATAACCCTCGAGATCCAGCAGAAGAGAGATTTCAGCAGTTGGAAGCACAAGTTGGCGACATCCATCACAATATGAACCTCCTCATGGCGGCTCTAGAAAGCAAGCTTGGGTAGTTCGGAGATGATGGAGGCTCTAACTCAAAGTAAGTATTAGAGTGGAATTTATAACATTAGGAAGAAAAGGAGTCATGAAAAGAATCTGAAAAAGATCATTCGAGTTCAAGTATCATGAACCTTTCACAATCCCTATTCAAGATGGAAGAAAAAGTGGACATAAAGCCATATCAAGGTGAGATCAATGCATTAAAATTGAATCATTGGTTGCAAAAAAAATTATTTTAGTGTTTACCATATAGATGAGGAGCAGAAGATTTAATTTGCTAGATTGAAGTTAGAGGGCCATGATTTAACCTAGTGGGAAATCCATATGGAAACACTTAGGCTAGAGGGTGATCCACCAATAACTATATGGGAGGACTTCAAAACCCTCATCAAGTCCCAATTCTACCCTATAGAGTATGTAGAGGACCAATGGATCCAATGGCACTAATTCAAACAGAGGCAAGGACAAAGTGTACATGAGTACACCACTGAGTTCAGAAAGGTGACCATCATGTTGGGTATCTATCCCAAGAACCCAAATTTACAATATATGGGGGGTTTACATAGTCATCTATGAAAGAAGGTGATGCTCTTCAAGCCAAGGACTGTGGATGATTCTTTTGTATAGGCACAAAACCTGGAAAAGATAGGCTAAAAAAAGGGGAAACCAAGTGATTCGAATCAGAAAGAGCACTAGGAAGCTTCCAAGGAGGGGAAGAAGAAGTGGAAAGGGGGAAAAGATAAGGAGACAACATCCATTGCAAAATAGAGTAAAGATCCCATCAACCATATCCCATCAACCATTGTAATCATTGAAATATTGATGGCCACACCGAGGAAAAATGTTGGAAACTACATCCATATATGAACCCAAAGAACCGCAACAAAGAAGGAAATAAAAATAACCTTCTATCCAAATATTTAAGAAATCATGTTGAAAGTAGCTTAGATGTGGATGAAAATATTGTATGCACATGTGTGTGGAAGGAGGTAAATCTGAGTAGCCTTCATCACCAGGAAGAGAAGGAGATGATCAAGCTATTCTGCATCAAGATTCAGGTCAAGAAGACCAAGATATATGCTTTGTTTGACTCTGGTTCACATGCTAATGTTATAGAATCAGATCTAGTCGACAAGATTGGATTGGGGCTTCATAATCATCCTAACCCATATCGATTGGGTTGGGTAAACAAGGATGCAGAGATAAAGGTAACAAAACAATGTAATATTAAATTTGTTATAAGTGTTGATTTTATTGATGAAGTGGAATTGGATGTAGTACCCCTTGATGTATATGGAGTAGTGTTTGGAATCCATTATGTGTATATGAGGGATGCAATATTCATATGGAGATCCAACCAGTACCGAATGATCAAGGATGGGATTTCCTACATCATTAATGTGCATAAATGCAAGTCAAATATCTCACTGGTAAGTGCCAATCAAGCCAAGAAGTTGATTAGTTCTAGTAATAAATATGTTTTAATTTTCTTAAGTGAAAATCAGTATGATGATGAGTCAATGAGAGTGAAGGAATCCCTAGAGGGGTGTACTAACGAGTAGAAATATTAGTTGGAGGAGTTGATATAGAAATATAGAGGAGTGTTCTAGGAGCCTAAAGGGATACCGCCCAAGAGTGAACTGGAGCACAAAATATAGTTGTATCCATACTCCCCATTGTTGAATATTGGACTGTATAGACAGTTCATTCTGGAAGTGAATGAAGTGAAGAAGAAATTACAAAATTTGTTGGAGCAGGGTATAATTCGACCAAGTACCTCACCTTGTGGGTCACCCATCATAATTATTCCCAAGAAGGATGGGACTTGGAGAATGTGTATCGATTATAGAGCATTGAACAAGACTATGTTGAAGAATCAATAACCCCTGCCAAGGATCGATGATCTATATGACCAATTATAGCATTCCAAGTACTTCACTAAGTTGGATTTGAAATTAGGATATCACTAGGTACGAGTCAAAGAAGAAGATACCTGGAAGAATTCCTTCAAGACAAGGCAAGTTTCGTATGAGTGGTTGGTTATGCCATTTGGTTTATGCAATGCACTGACTACATTTATGAGACTAATGAATTATGTTTTCCACCCTTATCTAGATTCATTTGTTATTGTTTATTTGGATTATATACTAGTTTATAATGCTACATGAGAGGAACATATGTCAAAACTTATGCAGGTGTTACAAACTCTAAAAAAACACCAACTACTGGAAAATATGAAGAAATACAAGTTTGCTCAGCATTATTTGGTGTATGTGATCGGTGGAGGGGAGCTCAAGATAGATCTCGCAAAGATTTAAGCCATCATAAAATGTCCAATTCCTACAAATGTCATTGAAGTTAGGAGTTTTGTTGGGGCAAAACAATACTTGCGGAAGTTCATAGCTTCATTTTCAATGGTAGTTGCACCACTCCATGCCATAACAACTAGTGATAAGATTTTACTATGGGGAAAGAATAAACATAAGGCCTTTTAAAGTTGTCTTGCTATCAAATTTGCAGAATCCTTTTGAAGTGGAAACATATGCAGGTGGGTATGCCATGGGATAAAAACTGATGCAGGGAGGAAGGATTGTCTACTATTATTCTGAAGTATTTCATGGGGCGGTTCTCAACTACCCTACCTATGACAAGGAGCTCTATGCCTTGGTATAAGTTGTCAAAAATTGGAAGCACTATCTGATGGGGAAGGAGACCATCATCCACACAAATCACCAACCACTACAATTTTTCCAGGCCTAGAGTCAAGGATGATTTTAAGGATGGAAATTTATTTTAAAATGTAGAAACCTTGGCGAATCTTACTAATCCTTCATATGTGAACTATAAATGTTTGGCGATATTTTTGTAAAAATATTCAAATTTCTAAGTATTTTATATAGTTTTTATAAAATTTTGGCTATTTTAAGGTAAAATAATTTTATCCTATAGAATTTGGGTGAATCATTTTTAAAATAGTGAATCTCATTTTTGGAAAAACAATGGAAAATTAGCCCATGAGCGAAATTTAGCCCCTAAAATCATCCCTACCTAGAGTAAGCTACAACAAACGAGGCATTAGAAGTGGATGGGCTTTTTACACAAATTTCATTTGGTCATACAGTATAAGATGTGTATCACAAATAAGTTGGCATACATGCTTTCACGACCACCCACATCTAAGATTACAGCTTTGGGAAATCTAATACACATGGATCCTTTTACCCATGATGCATACAAAGAGGCATACACAAAATATGAGTACTTCAAGGAGGTGTTTCAGCAGCTACAAGGCCAAATTCATATAGAAGAAGGTGATGGAAAGGTTGACTATCATTTCTTCTCTACAAGCTCGACATGGTCTATGTTCCTAAATTTGAATGATTGCATCTTATCAGAGAGGATCACACCTCCAATGTTGTAGGACAATTTGGTGTTGGGAAGACAATTTCCAACTTACATAGATATGTGTATTATCCCAAAATGAAAGAAGATGTAGCATGGTATATTAGAGGATGTATACTTTGTTGTACCAACAATCCCAACAATAGGAAGCAAGGCCTATACCATCCCTTACATGTACCCACTCAACCTTGGGAAAGAATTTCCATGGATTTTTTTGGGAGGTTTACCAACAACCAGGAAGGGACATGACTATATATTTGTGGTAGTTGACAGGTTCAACAAAATGTGCATTCTCATACCTTGTAAAAACACCATCACTAGACAAGAAGAAACAAATAATTTATTTGAATAGGTGTGGATGAATTTGGGATACCAAGGAGCATCATCTCATATAGGGATATCATATTTCTCAATGCATTTTGGACTACATTGAGGGAGAAGATGGACACTAAGTTTAAGAGGTCTACAACATTCCATCCACAGAAAGATGGGCAGACAGAAGTATTCAACTATACTTTGGTGTTGATTTTGAGGGGTTATAATCAGAAGCATTCGAAGACCTGGGATGAAAATTTGATCTATATACAACACTCTTATAATAGAGTAATCCATACTTCTACTGGTAATTCCCCTTTGGAAAATTGCTTTCGGTATTTTCCACCTTCACCCTTAGATATTGTATATGGACGACAAGGAGGAGTGAGGGAGGACCTCATAGGAGATGCACTAAAGGAAGAAAAATGTGTTGAGAAGATCAGGGAGATCCATTTGCAAGTACATGAGACATTAAATAAGTCACAGGAAAAGTACAAGGCTGGACATTACCAGCACAGAATAGAGAAAACATTTAAAGTGGGAGATAGAGTATGGTTATAGTTGAATAAGGAAAGACTATAGGGTCCTGGTAAGAACATCAAGGCTTTGTGGTCTGTTCCTTTTGAGGTATTAGAAAAGGTGGGAGATAATTCCTACAGACTTAGTCTACCCCCATACATGTGCATTTACTCAGTAGTGAATGTGGAGAATATTAAAATCTATGAGCCCTCCATGTTGGATTAGCAGGAGGAGCATCTCCTACCTTCCATAGAGGATTTAGAACCAGTTTCCTAGGAAGAGTTGGAATAAGACATAGTTTTTCATAAGAGGTCCATAACTACAAGGCAGGGGCAACGTGACCTTTGGTGTATTGGGTTGAAAGGACAACTTCCTGGAAAATAAAAATGGTACCCCAGGGAGAAGGTAGAGTAAACATTTCCTCACCTCATTTAGTAAATATTTTGGGGACCAACATCCTCCCAAAATTGGGATGTATGATCAATATTGGATCATAATATTATGTTTCATCTATCTCACTACTTTTTGGGTGGAAAAATTAGAGGAATCAGCTTGCACGACCATTTTGGTGGCTAGTCCAAATTTGGAAATTTGGGTCCAAAAAATAGTCAAAAATATTTTGAAGCCATTTTGACGCATTAAACGACCTTTTTTTTTGTTCCAAACCTTACTAAGTAGGAATATTCTAAATTCTACACGTCGATACATTTCCAACAACGCAGACTTTTCATCAATCGAAGTTCGTATGAGAAAGTTATGCCTCCCGCAAGCTGACCTACCATATTGATCACCATGGTGTGAGTGGATGTCACGTCAACCTCCATTACTTAGACATGTGGGGCTATCCACATAGTGTATTTTCTAATAAAATTCTAGAATGTCCAAAACCTTATCACAATTGAAGGTTGAGGAAGTAAAAAACCTATCCCTAGATGGCTATCGAGCTATGTTAAATACTGTGCCACTAAGAGGAGAAGGGGTTCCATTTGTTTTCATTGTATCTTGTTCCATAGCTGAGAAAAACATCTGAGAGTGGTATTCTATGAGAATAACAGAGGAGGGGAGATTATGTAGCAGCCATACAAGCCACATGTCAAAGGTAACTCCACAAAGAGTGCCTCTTTCTTTGCACTTGCATCATTTCTTAACCAGAGAAAAGAGAGTAGAGTAGCCTCACCTTCTAGTTTGGTTTTCTTCCGTATTGGGTTTCCCAGGTCATATCTTGTGTTTATTTTTGGATGGTGTGGATGTTTTTTACTGTTCTCTAATTTTTCTATGTTTTATCTATTTTATCAGTAACTAAATATCCTGGATATCTAAAGGAAATCAACCTTAATAGTAAAAATTTCAATATTTTGTTAGATCCGTTGTGATGAACTATTCTAGTGCAATTTCCATGAAAATTTACAGATCAACATATGTATGATGCTTTCCTTACTAAAACCCATGCATATGTGACTGACTCCAAAGAAACCCATGTATGTAAGAGGTTTTCCCTTCTGCAACCTGTGTACAAATCCATACGACTAAAAAACCCTAGTTTTGCCTCAGTACTGTTGATTCCTTGAAATCAAACCATTGATTTCTAAATGCTAGTTATGGATATGTTAAGATATCCTTGCATATTTGATAGATTTGCTATCAATTCCTATGGATCTAAGATATGGATTCCTCTTAAAGAGACCACTCGAATACCATGTTGAAATTCTTACTATGTCACCTAGGTATCTTGTTATCTAGTGATTTCCTTGTTGTAAATCAAATTAGCAGATGAAAAAACAACATACACTTGTTGGAATATTCAACTCAAATAAAGATTTCAGAAGAAATACTGGAAGCCAAAAATATCAACCAAAATACACAAAGATATTATTCCCATCAACTAAGATTATCATTCAAATAACTTCAAATATTACAAGGGCTCCCATACTTGGAAAAATGGCCCATAGAGAAATACAAAAAACTCTGGAAAATACCTGCAAACCCTAGAAATCTCTTGTGTTGTTGTATGAACTTGTACTTTCACGCTTCCCGAGATGTATGCAAATTTCCTTAAGAAAAACTGTGTGTATGCGCCTATCTCCACTGAGACCTGCATACACACTCTCAAAGACTGTATGAAACTCCATACGGTATGACCTTGCTACTATGGCTCCAATTAGCTGAAACCCACTTGTGATTTCCTCTGTTTTGTCTTCTCCCTGACCTGATCTCTAGATGGAAGTCCTTCTCCACCTATCCAAGATATACTTGAATCAAAGTCCTTCGTGATCCAATACTATTATCTGAAGTCCTTCTCTACTCTCAAGAATATCAAGTCATGCCTTCTCCTTCACCCTTGCCTTGCTTTTATAAGATTGAGTTATGACCTAACCCTAATCTCCAAAGTGATTAATGGCTAATATTACTTCTCACCTCACTTGAGATTAATGGCTATTATTTAATTCATTAATGCTAATTAAAAATTTCTTTAAATAAAACTCAACTCACTAATAAAATCACTTTACTTTAATAATTCCTTTAATTAAAGTAAAGTCTCAAGGTAGAAGGATTTGGATGACTTCCACATGTATAAACACTTATACTTGTGCAAAAATACTCGTCTGATGCTACAAACATCAATATCCTTGGTCTTCCTACTCCATACCAAACTAATACACCAACATAAACATCTCATGAATCATCGTGAGTCAATCACCAAGGCTGCTAAACACATAAACTCACCATGCACCCTTAGCCAAGTTTCCCTAGCACAAAATCCATCATGATACTACTAGTGGCACCTCAAGTAAGGCCCTTACAGAAGTCCACTAGGTTAATTGGGAAGATATTTTTAATGTTAACCTATGCCTATAGATGATAAGGGTATTTACTTAGGTTTCATATCATGTTTAAACAATGAATTAGGTGAGGAAAGAGGGCCAACTAACTATGATTAATTAACTGACAATCTCTTTGATGGATTAGATACCCTAACTCTAAAAATACGAATAGAAGAATGGAAATAAATCACCTGAAACTCATTGTTGGAGGTGATGAAGCTACTTAGGATGAAGAGGAGTTGTGAAAATTTTATAATAAGACTCCATGTCATGGAAGATCTACACATGCAACTCCAAATTCCTACAAGACAAAAATTGACCTAGTCTCCAACACACAAACAAAGAATCAATCAACACTATATCTAATTTAGTAAAAATAAATCAATAACAATACAAAATAGAGAGACCTTAGTGGCCTTAGTGGGGATAATAAGGATCCCTTGCATGAGAGATGTGAAAGGAGCTTGATCACTAATTTCACCGTGTACACGAAAATTAAGGTTTTTCAAAATAAAAGAATCAAAGATACTTTTGAAAGAGGAATTGAATGATATAAATACCCAAGGGAGAAACCTCAAGGTTTATTTATATGTTAGATTAGTCGTTGGAGGGTATATGTCATATAGAGATGTCATATCACATCTATTGACTTAGTGCCAAGGGTTTGGTAAGATAGTGTCATGTGTTTTTATTCCATAAATGACTCTTCATTACATGTGTTGTGGATTCATAGATGTGACACCCCCAAGGAAACCTATGGTTCACTTCCCACTAAGAAATCATTATTTTCCCTCAACCAAGTTTTGAGGAAACCTTGGTCAGGATTGGCCCACTTTTGGACTTCGACATGCTAGTCAAAGAAGGAGCGCCCATGCGGAGCTGATATCATGGATCTCACTTATTTTGCGGGCTATGTGGACCCAGTAAGGGGTTATCTAGGGTTTTTGTAATGGGTTTATGGGATGACGTCCCATGGGTTTTCCCATGTTTGACCCTATTGTAAGGGTTTGTAAAAGTATAAATAAAGAAGAATGTATTGTAGAAGTAGTAGTCTTTTGAGCTAAGTGCAAGTAGTTCGAGTGACTTTGTGCAATGGAATGTATGCCTGTTAAGGTTTTGTGCTTGATAGAGAGTTGGCTCTATGCCTTGACCTAGTTTTGGAAGGAGGATCTGGTGCTTCGTGCACAGATCTCTTGTCCAATGCGAAGCTTGTCTTTGTGGCTTAGTGCACAGGAGCGGATGAATGTAATATTCAGACAAATAATAAAGAGTCGAAGCAGTTGGTGGACATAGCCCCACACTGGGGTGAACCAAATATATATGGTGTCTTATGGTTTGCTTTGTGATATGTTATTTATGTTATGTTTTGCTTAGTTCTTAGATTAGAAGGTGTCATGAATATGTATTTTTTTCTTAAATGCTTTGCTTATGTTAAAATGATAGATCTGATTTACAGTGCTAAGTGCTAAGTGTTTGAAGTGCATAATATTTGTTGTTACTACGATGATATATCCTTGATTATGCTCTGTAATGTTAAGAAACTAATGCATGTTAATCCTAAGTGTTAATAGACTATTGTGTGAATTGGTTTTATCACAGATCTATGTTTCGGTCTGGTTAAAGACACCTGCGTCCTGTAACCCCCCCTACTTCTACCTCGGGTGAGACTTCGCCTGATTCGCAGGTGTTTCCGAAAGGGCCGATAATCAGGGTTTTGTTGGTGCATTGTTAAGCGTTGAACCCTGGGTCTACCCCTATGCCAAAAAATGGTTCCGTTGTCGGGACCTGAAACCGTGATTGTTGGGAACTGGAGTAAAGAAAAAGAGAATCATCATGCATAGATCTACTACTGAAGTGTGCAGTACTCTACTTGAATTGTGAAGCTTTGTGCTAAGAAAGTAAGTTGATATGAAGAAAAGAGGTAAGATCCTAAAGAAGCAATCTTTGTTCTTTGGCAAGAGAAACATAAGTGAAAATTTTTGTTTTGAAAGAATGAACTTAAGTATGTTTGATAGCTTAGGTCCTACTCTGAAGGATAGGGCATAGTTGAAATAAAGAGTTGATTTGAGTAAATTTAATGAAAATGAAGAAAGATATGTTATTCCTATGCATAGAAAGAGTTTTTGGACTAATAAGTGGATGCATGAACCTATAGAAAAGTTTTTGTAGATTTCATATTCAACACTATGACCCTAGAGGAGATGCACAATACAGAAAAGGTTGGGGAACACATAAGAGAAAAAGAGGATTGACTTTGTGTTATAACTGCAAAAGACCGAGACATCTTGCTAAGGAATGTCTTGAGGTAGGTCCTATTTCTCTTTGTTGTAAGATTGTTGGTCATGAGGTTGAGGATTTTCCAAGGATGATTTCTAAAGTTGAAGGGATGAACATAAGGAAACAAAACTATGAAGGAAGTCAAGAGACTAAGGGCATGTTAGAAATTCATAAAGAGAAAGGGTCAGAGGAAGTTCAGACTATGTTATTAAAATTGAAAGAAACGATGGATGCTCACAAACATGTCAATTTACTAGAGACCCTGAAAGAAAAACAATGCATAAGTGCAAGAATAGAAGACTTCAACATAGAATGTGTCTTGGATGAAGAAACACAAGTGAATATTATGATAGAAGAAACTTGGGAAATTTTGGGAAATCCTATTGTGGTACCTTCGTTGGGAAGGATAGGCTTGTTTAAAGGTAAGATGATAACTTTATGTGGAAGAGTAACTAATGTACCTACTATTTTTCATGGAACATCAACTGAAGAAGAATTTGAAGTCATTCGGTTTGTTGGGGACAATTCCCCTTTCCCAATATTGTTAGGTAAGACTTGGATTGAGAAGGATCAGATCAGAAAGAAAACAGAGGAAGAATCTACAGAAAAGAAAAAGCAAGAACTAAGGGATTTCATAGCTAGGAAAATAAACCGACTAATAGAAGAATGAGAGGATAATTCGAAGCAAAAGAACAAAGTAACAATGCAAGAGGGACAGAAAGAAAGAGAATTAGATGTCAAGGTTGAAAGAATGCAAGAGGGATTGAAGGACCTCTCTGTTAGAAAAACAGGACCGCAGAGCAATAAAATAAATCAATTGCAGAAACAAAAACACAGAAGACACACAATACAAGAGAGACACAGATTTACGTGGTTCACCCAGTGTGGGCTACGTCCACCAGATAAATTGCCAGGTCCTTCCTTTATTATTATCCAACAAATGAAGGGATACAACCTACAGCAAAACCCGTTGTAACTTCCTCTTCTTTCTCTCACAGTCTCCTCTCCCAGAATACAATATTCACACTCGTACATAGTCGCAATACATTTCCCTCATAAAAGAGGGTTGCCTTCTAGGGAAAAAAACCCTAACATGATCTCTACCGTTAGATCTGCGACCTTATAATGAATGGTCCAGATTTACAATGAAATTACAATATACTTTTATAAGGAAATTTTTGCTTCCGGGGCTTCGCCCCCGAACCCCTGTTGGGGGCCCGCTTGCCCCCAGACCCCCCAGCCAGGGGGATGGACCCCCCGTACCCCGCAGAGGGGGTACCCCCCCTCTGCACTCCCCCGCGTGGAAGAGTGTACATACTTCTGGGGTGTAAATACTTCATGGGGTATAGACACGGCTGAAAGCAAAGGACCTCTGCATCTGGAAGATAATCAGGCTCCACAACCAACAATCTCCCACTTGGAGACTGATCTCAACAACTCCACTGTTGCTGTATATGCTGGACTTTGAACCTTCTTGGATCTGGAAAATTTCTCATCTTCATCTTCAATCTTGAAGACCAACTGAAACTGAGCAAGAACTCAGTTTCTCCCTGGTTACTCCCTTTGTTAACATGTCTGTAGGATTCTGGCTAGTGTGTATCTTTTCCAGCTTCAATTGTCCAT
>ML832432.1:0-13774 GCA_009831015.1 Picea engelmannii | reverse complement strand
TGGAGACCCATCCCTCATTATTGAACCAAACGACAAAGCCTCTTCTACATGATAGCGTTCTTGTATTGAAGAGAAAGTGAGTCATGGATGGATGGATTCCAATTCCAGGATTAGTCATGGCATCCATAGTCATCCCAATATCTTGTTGGGTAAGTAGACAACATCACTGACACCATGTGATTATAATCCTTGGACCTTACAAGTAGCCCTAAATGTTTGACAAACGATTTTGAGACATGTGTTCAACTAGGGAAAGTCATCCTCATTTATTTCTCTCTCCTAGATATTTACTTTCAAACCCACCCACCAACCACAATCTTATTGGTTTTGATAAATACTGCATGCGTTTCTTAACTTGACCCATCTCATCACTGCATGCCTAAGCAATGATGTACATAAGAGTGGGAAGATGCCCATTATTGTATGGCCTTCCTCACCCACATAAGGACTAAAGGGCCCTATCAATAACGATCGATCATTAATTTACCATAGCAAATTGGTCGTAGTCAAAGATTGTACAATATTAGTTTTTAATGTAGCAAGGCAATTTTGTAAGCCAATCATTTTGTAATAAAATATTTTTTTTTAATTATAATTAATAAAAAATTGAAATATGATTAGAGTTTTATCATGATTTAATTTTTATATACGGTGAAACAATTTACTTAACTTAAATGTTTTTCTCAATTATAAATCAGCTCAAAATATCAAAAATTGAAAATTAGAATAGACTTTCAAATCAATGAGAATTCTAACTTTCTACATCATCGAATCTTTATGACCATAAAAAAGTTTCCTACAGAATTAAACAACTTTTGTTTTAACTTTGCATAATTAGTAGAGTAATCTTACAAAGCTACAATGGGGGAATACAAACACTCATTCATTCATCCCTTCCACAATGTTTTGGAAAATCGAGCGCATGAGAAGTAACCACATAAGCAATCCAACAACATTTATGGCATCCCCTAATTTACTCAATCACAAAATTCATAATTTTTTTTATTGTAACATCACACAAACAAATTATTAATATTGGTGTTATGTTTTGTTGTGGACCATGGAGCAACCCAATCAAAAGGCCAACTAAGAGTATCACTTGTATAAAGAGAGAGTTTTGGTTGTAGGGGAGTGAGTTAATAAGTGAATTTAAATTTAATCTTTTTTTTTTTTCGATGAGACAAAGTTTCATCGTGATTCATTTTTTTTTTAATTTCATTAATCCGTATCATTTTAAAATAAATCAAAATTTTTAATAATAAAATTTATGATCAAAGATTGTATTAATTAAGTAAAACTATAACTTCTTATTAAAAAAAATTTAATGAGGTGAATTTTTTTATCTACTTATTAATTTATTCATTCCAAAAATCTATATATTATTTAAAAATGTGATATTTAACTTACAAATAAAATTAATTAATTAATTTGTTTAGTTATTATTAATTGTTAAAATTTTGGATATCTAATAATAATAATAAATTAATTTTAAGGTCATGATCAAGCTAGACACCAAATTGGTGTATGAGACCCCTTTGTTTGTGGGATAAGGGATCCCTCCGTCCATGGATTTAACTAGTAAAGACTACGAAAGTATATATACCCTACCCCCTCTGAATTTGAACTTATGACCTCTTAAAAAGAAACACACATTCTACATCTAACAAACCCATAATTGATGTCCCACCATACACATGTTTGTTTATAAGTATGTTGTGTGGTTATGTCTCTTCAATATCCACATGCATATGAATGTACGTACAATATTTTATGGTTATTGTTGGTCAGTGTTGTCTCCCCCAATATCCACAGGCACATGATGTCTCCCCCAATATCTATAGGCACATGATTGCCCACATTTCCAACTTTACAGAGAGACGACAAAAACACTAAAGACATTGTTAGCATTAGTCCATCAACATGGAGCAAAGTAGGTCCCACTAACACCTCGATAATAATCTTTGTTATTCCTCCCAAACGAGATGGGGATTGATGCCTAACATCATTCACCCCAGTTATCCATCCTTAACCTTTACAAATTATGGTGTTATTTATTTTTATATATGACTTTTGTTATTCTCTTGTTTGGGGATTTGTGGACATACACAACGCATGGATTGAGTATCAATCTTTTAAGATTCATTCATCATTGCACTTCAACTAAAGTTGAAAAGATTATAGATGATATATAATATTTTTATTTTCCGAGGTTTAAATAAATCATAAATGAATGTTACACATGACAATCACTCCACAAATACAAATGTTGTCGGTAATGTCAAAGAAACTTGTTTTCAATATAATGTTTAGATATTGTATTTGTATTATGATTAGTTTGATTGTAGATTATTATTATGAATAATAATGTTAACAAATTAAACTAATATAGAAATGCACATTTTAATTTTAAAGGGTGAGATGATAGTGTTGTGTGTAGTTTATTAAAATTAATTATGGTTTATTAGATTTATAAGTTTTTTCAAGGAAAATCTTGTAAAAAAAATTAAGGGATATTTCTCGACATTTATGGATGGCATCTCTAATAAATCCATCGAAGTAAACTAGTGTCCCTAACCCAAGGAGATTTGAATTGGGCACATGCTAGCATGGAACTAGCCAAATGCCCAACAACATTGGTGACAATCAATTGAGTTGGCCCCTTGGATATCATGTTGTTTTTATCATCAAATAACGTGGAAATGAAACTTTTGAGTTCCTTTTGATTTTTACGGGTTAACAAGTTATTGACTTTGGTTTTATCACAATGTTTTGAATATCAAATATAATATCTTTGTAGGGAAGGCATTACAAGAGAAATTGTTTTTCATCCTCTACTTTATTTGTCCCATCAATTTTATATATTTTTTCATGTCGAGGTGTTTTAGGTCTTGTTGAATGCCTAGTTTGTAGTGTCCCTACATGCATTCCTTGATCATCGGGAACTGCCAACAAGACTTATTAGCCTCATCAAAATCTATGAAGCTAGATTCAACTTATAATAGCAATAAAATACAAAATTCATATGCAAATATAAAATAGTTGTTGCAAAGAAACATTGATACTCAAAATTATTTCAATCCCATTTGATTCAATGCATTAACAAGATAGAAAATCATTCCATAAAGAGACAACCATGAATACTTATATGCAATTAAAGTCATTCCAACCAAACTGTTTGCTAAGGAGTGAATTTCCACCTAGCCATAGGAATCTACTATGGATCCCAAACCTGAGCTAGACCATGATACCACCAAGTGAAAGAATCCCCTATTACGCTCTAAACTCACTCAGTCCAACCCATTACTCTCATGAAAAACTATTTTCTTACTATAGGGCTCTTTAGGCCCTCATCTAGCCATCAGACTAGCTATGGAATTCTCTTCCACTACTCCACACAGCACAAATAAGACCTACTCTTTCTCTCCTCAACTGTCCCTCAAAGTACTCTTCCTTTCTAGTTCTCTTTAGTGTGTGTAGAAAGAGTCCAATCTATTGTATTCCTTCTAGTAATAACCTGGGATATAAAACAATTGGCCTCAAGATACTCCATGAGAAATAATAACAAGGTTTCAAGTTTGAAGGTGTTACCTTAACTACTATGGATATTTCAAGCATGGTTTCTCTCTCCAACCATCCAATTTTCTTCCACATTTCCAATAGAAATATTCCCCAACTTATATGGATTCTTTCCAACCATAGGCGCATGGAAAACTCCTGTTATTTTTAGCCATAATAGCCATAACAACCAAGGAAAACTTCCTATAACACAATATCTTGTCTACTTTCCATTCCCACGAATGGGTGAGTAATAGAATTGATACAGATTGAATCATCATATAATTTGTCATCTATCTTGGTACTTTATGTGTGGAAAAACAGAGGAATCATATTGCAAGGCCATTTTAGCACAAGTCTCAGTTTGGAAAATTGGGTCTGGAACCATCTTGAGCGATTTTGAGGCATTAAATGGCATTTGTTTTTGTCAAAACCCTCTTTGAATTCTCCCAAAAAATTTCTACACACCGAGACATTTCCAACGATGCAAGAATCACCTTAATTGAAGCTCTTAAGTGAAATTTATGGCTCCCACAAGTTGACCTACCTTGTTGGCGACCATGGTACAAGTGGATGCCACATCAACCACCATTACTCAAACATGTGGGGCTAGTCACTTATGGATTTTCAAGAATATTCTAAAAGTTCCAAACATTATCACTAAATGAAGGTTGAGGAAGTCAAAACCTTAACTCTAAATGACTATCAAGATATGTTAAATACCAGGCCGCTAGGACGAGAAAGTGGTTCCATTCTTCAACATTTTATTTGTTACATAACTTAGCAAAGACATCTAGGAGTGGTATTTTGAGAGCATAACAGAGGATGAGGAAGATTTTGTAGCATCCTTTCAGGCCACAATGTCATAGGAAACTCCATAATGAGTATCCATTACTTTATATTTTCATTTTGATAATTGAAGCAAAGAGAGAAAAGCATAGGCCTCACCTTCGAGCTGGGGTCTCTCCCATGTTGGGTTTCCTAGGATAAATCTTGTGTTTATTTGTGTGGATGGTGGTTTTTTCATTTGCATATTCTTTTATTTTTCATGATTCATTTATTTTCTATAAAATAGAGCAATAAACTAGAGATAACAAATATGAGAATCTCTAAGGAAATAAATCTACATAATAAACATTCCAACATATTATAAGATCTATTGAGATGAATGTTGGGTATGTGTTATATTCTTTGCACGAGTAGTAGTGTCATGTGCCTCAAGAAACGTGTCACGTATTTAGGTGGTTTTTCGGCACATGGTTTTTGCCGATGGTTTTCTATTTCTGGTTAAGGAATTAAGGTTGTGAACTAATCCAGGTCATTGGGTTAGGTTTTTGGATGTCGTTGGATCCTATATGTATATTTTATTGTAAACAATGCAATACATATGAATGAATATAGAATATGTTGGTTTTCCCGGTTTGTTTTTTCAGGGGAAAAATATATGTGTAATGTTTGTATTTGCCATTGTATATTTTATGTTCTTTTACTGAATATCTGTTTGTAGTAGATATTGTACAAGGTTAGAATTTACATTTGGTATCAGAGCTTTATTGGCTTCAGGGGGATGCCTTTTGTGGTCAAGGGTTTGGCTCGGGACTGCGATAAGCCTTGTTACAGTGGGAGATCTGTGGTATTGATTTTTTAGGTGAAAAGAAATGGCAAGAAATTTGAAGTTGGAGATCGATAAGTTTAATGGGAAAAGTTTTGAGTTGTGGAAGCTCAAGATGGAATATCTATTGGTGGACAGACATCAGTGGATCGCGGTAGATCCAAGTACTGTACCTACAGGAACTTCAACAGATGACTAGAAAAAATTGGATCGGAAGGCAAAGAGCACAATCCGACTGTGTCTCTCTGATTCAGTATTACTGAATGTGTCAGAGGAAGCTACAACCAAGGATTTATGGGAAAATTTGGGGAAGTTTTATCAGTCTAAGTCCCTAGTAAATAAACTATTCCTAAGAAAGAAGTTGTATAACCTGAGGATGAGAGATTGAGACTCAGTGGTAGATCATTTGAACACCTTCAATACTGTGGTAAGTTAGTTAGTATCTATTGAGATTAAAATTTCAGATGAAGATAAATGTATCAGTTTATTGTGTTCTTTACCAGACTCCTAGGATGGTCTGGTTATGGCCATAGGTAGTAATACAACTGGCTTGAAGTTTGAAGAAGTGGTCTCATCCTTGTTGTCGAAGGAGATGAGACAAAAGAATATGGAAGGATAGAGCATAGATGCATTATTTGCAAGACGAAATTCCCAAGAAATGAATAGATCTAATTTCTCAAGTGGGAGATCTAATTCTAAGGGTATATCTAAATCTCCCGGAAAGTTTGTAAGGGTATGTTGGAGATGTGGAAAAGAAGGGCACTACAAGAAACAATGTATATCCAAGGTTGAGAAAAAGAATGGATCTGAAGAATCTCATTCTACAGAAGAAAATACCTCCAAGGAAGAAGGAGGGGATGTGTACTTGGCTTCTTCAAGAATACATGTAGATCATGAGAAATGGTTGGTGAACTCTAGTGCATCCTTTCATATGAGTCCCCACGGAGAGTGGCTCTACGAATATGAAAGGTATGATGGAGGTAATGTTTTCTTAGGTGATGATTCGACAACCAGAATCATAGGACGAGGAAGATTCAAGTTGAGTCTCATAGATGGAAGGATTAGAACACTGCCTGGTGTTCTGCACATCCTAGGTTTGGCCAGAAATTTGATTTATGTAAGAAAAATGGACGATGCAAGTGTAAAAACAATATTTGAAAGGAAACCTGTAGGATGGTTCGAGGAGCAATGGTGTTGCTGAAAGGAAGTTGGTTTGGAACTCTGTATAAGCTGGAAGGAAGCACTATTAGTGATGGGTGTAATAGTTCCATTGTTCCTAGTATTGGAGTTGAAGAAGAAAGGACTCATGCAGTCTCTCGAGAAAAGGCTATGTTGTGGCATCAAAGACTGGGGCATATAGGAGAGAAGGGTCTTTGAATACTACACGATAAAGGTATGGTTGAAGGTATGTCTAACTTCTCTCTGGATTTTGATTTCTGTGAACATTGTATATATGGGAAGCAGAATCAGGTAAGATTCCCCTCTCATGCAAAGAGGGAAAAATGAATCTTACAGCTAGTTCACAGTGATGTTTTTGGACCCGTGTCGGTCTCATCATTGGGAAAATCTATGTACTATGTCTCATTTATAGATGAATTCTCGAGGAATACTTGGATATATTTCCTCAGGAAGAAATTCGAAGTCTTTGACAGGTTTAAAGAGTTTAAGGCTCTTGTTGAAAATCAAACAGAGAAAAGAATTAAGGTGCTAAGGACAGATAATGGCAGAGAGTTTTGCGGGAATGAATTTGAAGAATTCTGTAAGAAGTACGGTATATCAACCCAGAATACTACTCCATATACACCTCAGCGGAATGGAGTTGTAGAAAGGATGAACAGGACGTTGATGGAAAAATCAAGGTGCATGCTCAGTGGTGTCGGGCTAGGGCAAGAATTCTGGGCAGAGGCAGTGGGTACTGCATGTTACCTGGTCAACACATCACCCTCATCAATGTTGTATGACAAGAATCCATAAGAGGTATGGACTGGTAAGGAACCTTCTCTCACACATCTCAAGGTTTTTGGTTGTGATGCATATGTTTATGTTCTAAAGGAAAACAGGGGTAAGCTAGATAATAAGGCCGAAAAGTGTATCTTTATTGGATACAAAGATGGTCTCAAAGGTTATAATCTTTGGAACCCAGAAACTAAGAAGGTAGTGTATAGCTGAGATGTGGTATTTAGAGAAATGAAGGATGTTTTTAAACAGGAAGTCCTACCAAGTAAAAAAGAACTAGAGAAAATAGAGTTTGACTTAAAAGATGATGAGTCAGACTCTATAGAAGAACAAGAATCAGAAGAAGAAGATCCTCATACTCCAGTATTTAGGAGATCGGTTTGGGAAGGAAGGCTATCGGAAAGGAATACTCCATATGATTTCCATTCAAATTTTTCTTTGTCTATTACTGATGATGATCCTAGAACTGTTACGGAGGCAGTTGATTCAGAGGATGCAAATCTATGGAAAAGGGCCATGAATGAAGAAATGGCATCTTTGGATAAGAATGAGGATTGGGATCTAGTGGAGTTGCCAACTGGAAGAAATCCCATAGGCAACAAATGGGTATTTAAAAAGAAGTTGAATGCAAAAGGAAAAGTGGAGAAACACAAAGCTCAGTTAGTAGCAAAGGGTTATTCTCAAGCTAAGGGAATTGATTTTGGTGAGATTTTTTCTCCTGTTGCCAAGTTAACCTCCATAAGATTTATGATATCTATTGCTGCTGCATTTGATTTTGAAATAGAACAAATGGATGTGAAGACAACATTCCTACATGGGGATCTGGAAGAAGAAATCTATATGAAGCAACCAAAAGGTTATGTTGTGAAGGGAAAGAAGGAACTAGTATGCAAGATGAAAAAGTCTTTGTATGGTTTAAAACAATCACCAAGGATGTGGTATAAAAAATTTGATACTTATATGTTGGGACTTGGCTTCACAAGAAGCAAAGTGGATCATTGTGTGTATTTTAAATTAATTGGTGATCATTTCATTTATTTGGTCTTGTATGTGGATGACATGTTATTGATAGGAAACAACAAGGAGATTAGCCAGGATGTGAAAACTCAGTTGTCCTCTAAATTTGACATGAAGGATCTCGGTGCTTCAAATTTCATTTTGGGCATGGAAATTAAAATAGATCAGAAAAGGAGGAAACTCTGGTTAAATCAGAGAAAATACGTCGAGACAATATTGTAGAGGTTTAATATGCAGGAATGTAAATCGATCAAGGTTCCTATTCCCATTGGTGTAAAGTTATCTGCGGATCAGTGTCCCAAGACACATGAAGAGGAGGAGGACATGTATCATGTTCCATATGTGAGTGCAGTTGGAAGTTTGATGTATGCAATCGTATGTACTAGACCATACATTGCACATGCAGTGGGAGTTTTGAGAAGGTATATGTCAAAACCAGGGAAGGAGCATTGGACGATAGTAAAAAGGGTTTTCAAGTATTTTTGTGGCACTGATAGCTATGGATTGTGCTACGAAGGAATAATTGGATAGAGTGGTGGATATACATGGCTTTGTGGATGTAGACTGGGATGAAGATCTGGATCGTAGGAGATCTACAAGTGGATATGTGTTTAACTTGTTTGGAGGAGATATACGTTGGATGAGAAAAAGACAGGCTATAGTGGCTCTTTCAACTACGGAATTTGAATACATGGCAGCCACTCATGCAAGTAAGGAAGCAATATGGTTACAAATATTGTGTTCAGGTATTGGGTTGGTACAACAAGATGTAAGGATAGATTGTGACAGTCAGAGTGCAATTCTTCTGGCGAAGAACCCAACTCATCATTCAAAGACAAAGCATATTGATATTCAATATCACTTTCTAAGAGACATGGTTGAAGAAAAGACAGTATTGTTGATGAAGGTGGACACTTTGAAGAATGTCACAGATTCATTAACAAAATCTGTGAGCACTGAGAAGTTCTCTTGGTGTAGAGGATCCATGGGCATTTTTGCCCTAGATTGTTGACTAGGTAACCCTGTAACCCCCTGTATGCAAAGAAAACAACAAGTAGTAGTGTCATGTGCCTCGAGAAATGTGTCACATATTTAGGTGGTTTTTTGGCACATGGTTTTTGCCGATGGTTTTCTATTTCTGGTTAAGGAATTAGGGTTGTGGAATAATCCAAGTCATTGGGTTAGGTTTTTGGATGTCGCTGGATCCTATATGTATATTGTATTGTAAACAATGTAATACATATGAATGAATATAGAATATGTTGGTTTTCCCGGTTTGGGTTTCCAGGGGAAAAATCTTTGTGTAATGTTTGTAGTTGCCATTATATCTTTTCTGTTCTTTAACTGAATATATGTTTGCAGTAGATATTGTACAATGTTAGAATTTACAATAAATTGTTCCAGTGGAATATCCACAACAATTTATAGATCATATTGGTATTAGAACAAGTTTCTTTGGAGTATTTGTGGGAAGTTGTAATATTCAAGAATTGTCTTAAGACGAAAGTTCCAAAACCCTAGCCATGGCAGATAAGTCTGTTCACAATAACCCTCAAGATACAATAGAAGAGAGATTTATGAGGATGGAAGAGAAATTCGTTGATATCTCTCATATTATGACCCTCCTCGTGGTGGCTCTAGCAAACAAAATTGGACCATTCAGGGAGGTTGGAAGCTCTAACTCAGAGATCTGATTAGAGGGGAAACCAGGAGAAAATGAATACCTAGAAAATGAGTCAAGGAAAGAGAAGGAGAAAGAGAAACCAAGTTCCAGTTCCATTACCCCTTCACAATCTTGATTTAAAATGGAAGTGAAAGTGGATATCAAGCCATACCAAGGTGAGATCAATGCAGTAAAGTTGAATCATTGGTTGCAGAAATTAGAGATCTATTTCAGTGTTCACAATATAAATGAGAAGCATAATATTTCATTTATCTGACTGAAATTAGAAGGCCATGAATTAACCTTGTGGGAAATTCTCACTGAGACACTTAGGCTATAGGGTTATCCACCAGTAACTAAGTGGGAGGATTTCAAAACCCTCATTATGTTAGAAAAAAAAGGATCGTAGAGAAATAAAATAAAAAAAAATGTGGAAATAAAACACATAAGATTGATTCAGGTGGGTATCGGTGGCCACCCACCTATTCCAACAGGCTAATCTTGTAAGTTTTTTAGTTTGACAGGTTTTCCTAGTTTTAGGGTCCTGAACTTCCAGGGTCATTTTGAGGCCCTAAATAACATTTTTAGGGATTTCCATAGTCAAAATCTAAATGGAGTATGCGTTTGAAGGAATAATGTGTAGTCCTCGGATAGAAATTTCCAACGAGCTATCGTGCACCTAAAACGAAGATTGTATGCAAAAGTTACGACCCCAGGAAGTTGATATACTAACTTACCCCAACGAGACCAACATGACTTTTGGCACTTCATCTCCTAGGGTTAGGTTTTTGGATATATAAGGTTTTGAAATTCATGTTTATTGTAAAACTAATTTCAGAGCCTCGTTGTACTCATCTTCTTGTGAATGAGGGCAGTGGTCACATCGCTTCTTAGAGATAAGCCACCACCATTCTAGTAAGCTTATTTTTAGTCTGAATTTTACAGGTTCAACATATTTCCTTATTGAATAGAAGCTAGTTTTAATGTATCTCTATTAATGTTCCTTGTGTCTCAGTGTTAATGATAATAATAATGTGTGTTGATTTCGTTCTACTCATAAAATCTGGATCAAAGATACACAATATAATAGAGACACAAATATGTGTGGTTCACCCACAGTGGGCTACGTCCACCAAAGAAATTTCCAGGTCCTTCCTTTTTATTATCCAGCAAAATGAAGGGATACAACCTACAACACACCCTCTGTAACTTCCTCTTCTTTCTCTCACAGTCGCCTCCCTTAGAATACAATACTCACTATCACTCACAACCAAAATACAATTCCCTAATAAAAGAGGGTTCCCTTCTAGGGAAAAAATCCCTAACATAACTTCTATCATTGGATCTGCGACCTTATAGTGAAAATTCCATATTGACTATGAAATTACAATATTTTACATGGCAATTTTTCCCAACATTTTGCTTCAGGGGAACTACCCTTGAATCCCCCGCCAAGGGGGAGATCTATTAATGCTGCCCCCCATGGACCCCCCTAATGATATTAGTGGGGGATGAATCCCCCACACACACCCCCGTCAAGAAATGGGATCCAAGAATGGCTAAAACAAAACTCCGAATCATGAAGATAATCAGGCTCCACAACAAACAATATCCCACTTGGAGACTGATCAAAACAACTCCACTGTTGTTGTACCTATTGGACTATGATCCACCTTGGACCCAGAAAATTTCTCATCTTCACCTTCATGCTTGAAGGCCAACTGAAACTGAGCAAGAACTCAATTTCTCCCTAGTTACTACCTATGTTAACTTATCTATAGGATTCTGGCTAGTATGTATCTTTTCCAACTTCAAATGTCCATCTTCCAAGATGGATCGTATGAAATGGTACATGAGTTTTATATGTTTAGTATTAGAATGGAATGTTTAGTTCTTTTAAATATTAATGGTACTCTCGTTGTCACAGTAGAACCTGTTATTCTCCTGGTCCTTTCCCAATTACTCCATAAACCTCTATAACCAAATCATCTCTTTACTAGCCTCTGTAGCAGCAACATACTCTGCTTCCATTCTTGAAAGTGCAAGAACCTTTTTTAGTTTTGAAATCCAACTTATTGTTGTTCTACCTATAGTAAAAAATACCCTAGGGTGCTCCTCCTGCTATCTTTATAACCTGCCATATATGAATCAACATATCCCCGTAGAATAGTGTCTGAACCTCCAAACCATAATGCATGAGTACTAGTACCTCTCAATACCTGAGAATCCACTTTACTGCCTCTCAATGTTCTTTACCTGGATTGTTCATATACCTTCTCACAACTCCCACGACATATGCAATATATGGTCTTGTGCACACCATAGCATACATCAAGTTTCCAATTGCTGATGAATAAGGGACCTTGGATGTGTATTTTATCTCCCCATGTGTCTTGGGACACATTTCCTTGGTTAATTTTAAATGGTTGGTCAAATGTGTACTAACTAGTTTTTCATTTTTCATTCTAAACCTCTCTAACACCTTCTCTATGTACTCACCCTGAGACAATGGCAGTTTGCGATTTTTCTTGTCTCTTTTTATTCTCATATGAAGGATTTTCTTTCCAGCACCCAAATCCTTCATCACAAATAAATTAGCTAATTTCATTTTTAGAACATTTATATCCTGCATATTAGACCCTGCAACAAGCATGCCATCTACATACAATAGCAAGATAATATAGCTTCCATTTTGTAGTCTCATAAAATAAACATAGTGATCATAATTGCATCTACTATAACCGTGTTCTATAATAAACCTATCAAACTTCAAATACCACTACCTTGGATCTTGCTTTAAGCCATACAAGCTCTTCTTCAACCTGCATACCAAATTCTCCATCCCTTTGACCTCATACCCATGTGGTTGTTGCATATGAATATCTTCATCCAAATCCCCATGGAGAAAAGTTGTTTTTATATCTAACAGTTCAAGGTGAAAATATTCTACTGCCATAAGACTTAAAATAGTCCTAATTGAAGTCATTTTAACAACAAGAGAAAATATTTCATCAAAATCTATACCTTTCTTTTGTGCAAACCCCTTTACAACAAATCTAGTCATATACCACTTTTTCCTCCATCTTCTTCCTTCAACCTATAAACCCATTTATTCTGCAATGCTCTTTTTCCTGCAAGCAACTGAGCCAAGTCTCAATTATGGTTATATACCAAGGAATACATTTCGTTTTTCATGCCTGGTTCCCACTTATTTTTAGTGTCTACCTACATTGCCTCTTCATAACTTTATGGTTCACCAGAATCAGTCAACCATCATTAATAAAATGAAGGAGAGTATCATTCAGCGGGTCTACTTAACCTGGTAGATCTTCTAACAATACTTGCAGGATTTTGAGGTACTTGTTGCTCCTGTTGTTGTACATTTTGATTTTATGGTACCTTTGGAATTTCTTTTTCAGTGATCTCATCAAGCAATGTGTATTATGTTTTTTCTTCTTCTTGTTTCTTTCCCTGCAACAGATTTTTATACATGACCTTCTCATTGAATATGACATATCTACTCCTAACTATTTTGTGATTTTCATAATCCCATAAGCAATTGTTGATTAAGGTTGGTTGTCATTGATGTCAACCCTTGAAGAAAGACCCGTAGCACAAAGTTTTGGGTAATGGACCCAATAGTGTTTGATGTAAATATGACTCATTATTGTTTTGTCATGGTTTATAAGAAGTAAACATGGATGAACTCCAAAGTGGTCCCCTTATGGTGAAAGCCCTCATGGGAAGACGCTTTGTGGAGTAAGATAACCCATGCTTAATTATGGAATAATGAGATGAAGGAAAGTGAATTTGTCAGGGAAAATATCATAGATGGATAGTTATTGTCATGTCATTTCCGGTGGTATGTGGAACGTCACATAATTCCTCACGGTTAGAGAGTTATGGCCATGAGAAGTTGGAGACCCCAGGTTTGGGTAATGGACCCAAGTTTGTTTGATGGGTAACGGTAT
>ML832431.1:63507-93875 GCA_009831015.1 Picea engelmannii | reverse complement strand
AACAAGTAAAATATAGATAATAGTGTTGGTCGTACTATTTTTTTTACCGAGTGAGACCTTTTCCACTTTCCAGTGCATAAATTTCTCAATTTACTAATCTAATTAGAAATTTTCGGTCGCCTATTCTTTATTACTATTTCTTTGTCTCATTAGAAGTCGCTCTGGGATAGGAAAATCATATTTCTATAGTGATACCATAGCGAATCTTTGGAATAAAGATTGTTGTACAAAATCGTTGTCATAATGGTGAGCCAGTTTGACTTACATATATTTTCAATCGTTCAGGATCTATGTTTAATACCATCTCATTATTTAAAGATCTCTTGGATTCCCTCTTTTGTGTAGTGATAGTGTACTTGATCTAATGCTATAAAATTATCTCCTATCATTTGATCTATTGTCTCTAAGTCCTTAATTTAAAAACAATTGTTACTGTCTTAATATTCCACGATTTTATTTCATTAATGACTATCTTTAGGTTATGGAAACTCAAGTCTCACTTTGTTCGATTTAATATCAATTTAAGTGGGTAGTTATTATTTAGGTACAACTCGAGAGAGTCCTTCCATAGTTAACAATTACAACTAATAAAATCTTGACTAGCCTTGGAAACCTTAAGCATCATTCTATCTTTAAATAGGAATTACTTCCATGACCATTGACTGAAGAAATTATATATTTTACATTTCAATTGAAATTTAGTGGGTGAATGTATGAACAATAATTGTTGTATTGTGTAATTCAAAGAAAACCTGAGTGCAACTTTGTTTCTTCGAACTTCAACGGATCCAAAATCTCGGACTATTGAAAATCCATAGTAACATCCATTCAATGATTTACAATAATAATTGTAGTGGTTGAATAATAATAAAATTGATTGTTGTTAAATTTATACACGTCATAATGTTAACTTCATGGGTGCTATAATATTGATTGTTATGTTTGGTAAGAACCCTTCAAATTAATATTTTGCACTTTCTTCTCATCAATGTGTTTCACTTGTACATATTGATCCCACCACAATGATGCTTTTCCCTTGAGCTAATAAATGGTTATTCTCCCTTATGGATGCGTAGAATAATTATGTGTCTAGAAGTACTTCATCATACCTAAAACCCAGGTTTGCATCTTCATCCTTCTTGTGTTTACCGTAAAAGGTAGGAGGCTTGATCTTATTAATTCCCCCCTATATCTTGTACACCCCAGTCCTTCTGTTATTCTTTTTGATAGGAGATGGACTCGAAATGCTATGTGCTTTCCTAAAAGAATGCTTACCAACACTTCTTTATTCTATTATTTTTTCCTCATGCGACATGTCACTTCTTGACCTACTCGACTCAGTCTCCTTATCGATTTTCTTTTCTATTTTGTCCAAACTTTGAATTAATTTGACTTCGAAGTCATATTTTTTCTCCTTGGCCTTCATAAGCCTCTCATTATCAACCTTATAGCTATAGACATATTTTTGCAGTACTTTTATGGTTTCTACCAAGTTCATGCACCCCTCCTTGGATTTTGTACCATCAACACCCAATCCAACATACAGATCTTTAAATTCATCAACGGGTTTGTAATCCTCTATGCATATTCCATGCTTCTAACCTTCTACACTAACTCTATCCTGCTCTAACCACTAATAATTCTACAAAATAT
Organism: Picea engelmannii; assembly: GCA_009831015.1. Classification (NCBI taxonomy): domain Eukaryota; kingdom Viridiplantae; phylum Streptophyta; class Pinopsida; order Pinales; family Pinaceae; genus Picea; species Picea engelmannii. Next base: position 92,222 of record ML832431.1, on the reverse strand, counting down.
GTAGTCAATTAAGATTTTTTAGATGATTTCATTCAACAACTACATGAAAACGCTACACCATTTTGTCAGAATCCTTTCTTCTGAATCCTTGGATTTTTTTAGCATCCCATTTTATAATGTGCACACCGCACATAAATAATTTGTGTGCATAATAAAAATTTCACTGTGCAACACAAAAATGTGATGCACACATCTATTTCATGCTAATATATGGCCCATACAAGCCTGGTGTTGAACCAATGGCTCTAATACCAGAATGTGATATCCCTAGCCTCCCTGACTAGGACCCATCACACAAACTCTCCCAACTTCAGGTCTTATATCTCAATTAAAGTCCCCAAATCACTTATGAGCAATGTTTCCTCAAGAAAATTAGTGCACATATAACATTCAAACTATGTGGAACTGCTCCAGGAAGTGCGCACAACCTAGATTGGTTTGCACCACACCATAATTCCTCATGTTTATATAGATTATAACATTAGAAGTGACTTGAAATATAATTGCACACTCATGCACATTGGAACACCAACGTTACCCAATGTAATACCACTCCAACATGCAGACACTATTACGCACATAACCATACAGAGCATCTGAATACCACAACACACATAACAATTTATATTCCACTTCTAGGTATTACTTTCATGTGTGCACAGACTACGCTCCAATGCACACAAAAAAACTAGTCACTTGCACACATGGGCCACTTCCCACGTGCATGGTAATTAGGACCTCTCTCAGGAAGATCTTAACCATTTACCATAACTATCTTAACATAAGTTACTTATCAACTACCATATTCAGAATATACGAATACTATGTTAAATACTCACATCTCACTTACAGAATAAACAACATTAACATAATAACAACCAATATTCATATGCAACAAGATGAAAGTAATATATCATAATAAATACAAATGAATAAGCACGCAATAACATACAACCACACAAGAACACTTATCTTTTACAATAAGTCACCAACTACGCATGTAAATCAGATGTTCCTTCCAGCCATAAACATTGTTGCTCATAATCTTACAACAAAACGTCACCCCCGAGATGGGGCTCAAACTCCACCAGGGTAAAAGGATTCCTAGTGCCAATATATGGTCTAACCAACAAATTAATTGCTCAGTCCAAGGTGTCGACTACTGCAACTAGTCTAGAGTCCCTCATTCCCACATGACTACCCCACCCCAGGAAGTGTGCCCCTTATCTGCTCAACATTCCTTTAGCTACCCCACTTCCCTTCCAAGGCTTCAACAACAGGCGGGATCAGGAAGACTCAGAGCACTGCACCTAATGCCCAGTGCACCAGGGAACAATTCCCATCCAATCTCTCACCTGGAGATATTTCTCACAGGCCTGACAACTCACTTATTCAATCATACCAAGCTTTTCCCAAGAACAGGCTTAAGACAAAATAACAATAAGTTACAAAAACACGCCAAAATGTCAATAAGTTACAACATCATAATCCTTGGGTTGATCCTTGCAAACGAATCTACCTGACGAAGTGCTATGCATAAGCAACAATGCTACATGGTGCTTTGTACCATATTGTATTTTTAAATTTTTGGATTGTAGAGTTTTGTACTACAGAGAATGATTTGTTATCAAAGATTTAAATTGGATTTTTAAACTTTTGGACTAGTGTTGTTGATCATGTATGCAGGACTTTATAGAACTTTTCTTGAACTTCAATGTCCATGTTTTGATATGGAATACAACGATAGGTTTTTCCTTGCATTTTGATCTTGCATTATTAACCATCATTTGTGCTGACATTATGCCTTAGGTTTCAATCCATTAAGTTCTGAAATTATACTCTCTTATCCATTGTGGGTCATAAATTGTATGGTAGTGCCTAGACTTCATGGGTTTCTCTTGTTATCACTCCTCTTTCCACAAATTTCATCCATGTAATATTAGTCTTGTAGGCCCAAGAACCCATATTTATCCCTCCCATGAGTTAAAAGTGGAGACCCCATGTTAGTTACCTAACCTCACTAACCCCTCAAGTAGGTATCATAATAAATTTTCTATGTAATAAAGGTCAACATTAGTTAATTAGTCCTATTTAATAATGTGAACAAGTCTAATGTAAGAAGACTTAATAGAATCTTTCGCTTCTAGAAAGATCTTCCTATAGAATTTCATTTAGAAGATAGAATTAGTATAAATATGAGTAGAAGGTGTTATCACTCCAGGAAACTCTCCTAGGTTGTAAGTCAGAGATGCCTGGTAACTTAATATTTTTGGAAACTATTTTGTCAATAATAGATGTGGGTTTGGATCAAGATGAATATCTTAATCTCTAGATTGTATCTTCAAGACAGTCTAACTATATTCATGCAATACAAGGCCTTCAAAAGCTATTTATCAGATAGATTTGTATAACAAATGGATAATAAAACCAATTGGTTAACCAAAACATACATAAACCATATATATGATGGGTCAAAAAACTAGCCAAAGATTCTTATGATTATTGCTTAATAGTCAAAAGTAAGATGACAGTTACCATAGGACCGTTAAACATAGACAAAAGAACGAATTCAACTCATATGCATAGACAAAGATGAAGGAGGGTCTGACAATAACAAATGAAAGAAGCTTGCAGGCTTGATATATTAAAGAAAATGTCTTTCATACAAAAACAGTAGAATATAGAACTCAAAATCAAACCCTTAGTTCTTCAAAAGTTTTCGGCTTTATAGCCTTTTACAAAACAGTTTTCGGATCCTAGATTACTGGATCAAATCTTTCCAAATCAAATATTGGCCTCAGTAAACTAGATCAATTAAAATTCTCAATTGTTCTTTAAGTCTTCAAATTCTAGGTAGGTGTAATAAGCCTTCCGAGGCTGCTGGATCTCATATGATATGAGAGGAGTCGAGCTTGACACCTGTTGGCTTTCAATAATATTATCACCTTGTCAATAACTAATCGTTGCTTATCCTTTTTGATCATCTAAAACATCTTCAAAACCAAAACCACCACTTGGTAAAGATGTCATTAATTATCCCCCAACGATTGGAATACTTTCCTAATCCTTTGAGCAAGACAAACTTTGATTTGTGCAAAAACATTAACCTTCTTCCCTATTGGTGCTTTGATTAGTTACGAAAACAGGCATTTGGGATAATTAGCTACAGAAAGGACTGCTTTCAGTGTCTAATGAACAATTGATATGTTCGCCTAAGCCACCGAAACTTGAGATCATCAAAATTTCAAAAAGCAGCCTTGCTTTAACTCAAAAATGCCTCAAGGTTGGTCTTTAGTTTTCTGTTTATTGTTCAAGATTTGTGGGATTAGTGGTTATTACTGGTTCATTGTATTGAACTGCCACTTCTGCAAGGGTTTCAAGTGAAGCATGAGCTTGGTGTTTTGATTCCCTTGCCTTTTTCCTCAAAGCTCTGACCTTTTTCTTTAAACCTTGGGCCACTCTCCATAAACTGTTGTAATCCTTTACAATTTTGTCCTTCTTTTTCTTCTCCTTTTTGCTCTCATGGGCTAACCTTTCTAAGGCTGAATTGCTTTCTGTGAAGTTTTTTGAGAGGGTTTTTATTACTCTCTCAAGCACCTCCTGTTCGGCTAGCTGCTTCTTTGAAGAAATCACATATCTCAGGATGAGCCTCGAGATACCAAGTTCCATCTAGTTGGACCTGAGAGTTGGTCCTGCTTTCGGCATTTGATTGAATTAGTTGACTTGTTCTTGCAATTTAGTAGAACCCACGAGCTAGGGGAGACAACACACCTAAATTCAGGAGAAAACAATGAATCTGTGGCGAATTGATAGACACAGGAACAGGGATGACTTGGCTTCTGTGAGATAGACCGAATCTTAATAAATCATAACTAGAAACTCGGGCTTGATATAATAAAAATAACTTGAAGACTCGGGTTTGATGAAACAAAGATAAGGAATAATAGAGAGATCGGTTTTGATTCCTATATCAAAGGGATTTTGAATAATAAACATGAATGGGAAATCATCATGTAGATATCTCTTGGGACTTGAAGTTATGAGAGCCACGTGAACATCAAACAATTAGACGAAACAATCATTTCATAGATTTCTGTGTATGTGATGATATAACTCAAAATGACAAGTGGGGCTCTTGGAATTACTAAAGAGCATCAAACATTGATTAGATGTAACAATACCACCTTACATCACCAATTTTTTCAATTTTCTGCAGTTATCACTTCATGATTGCGCCAGCTGACAGCTAGATCATGCGAAAGCATGGGCCTTCTTTTTTCCACCTTGAAACATTTTCAGTAGTTAACTGGGCTTTATGTTTCCCTTTTTAAACACCGAAAACCAAGGCTTTCGATGGTTAATTAATGCTTCACAAGTTTGCCTAAACCACCGAAACCTGAAATTCTCCCTTTGCTTAAGAAAATCAAATCCAATGTTTGTTTCAAGTTTATTTACAAACAATAGGCTATCTAACAAGCCTATAAAAAATTAGAAATAATTTTTTGGACATCTCCCTATCACCTAAAAATGAAAATTTTGACTGTGCTAGTTTAGGAGATAACAAAAGGGATGATAAAGTCTTGTCTTACGAGTTATTGTAATAGATCTATGCTTTGCTGGAGGTTTCTCTGCTCGAAGAGGCAAGTGAAACTGGATTTATATCAATAAAGGTATCATTTTTGGTGTTGTGATTCTCTATATTTTGTTGTTCCGAGATGCAATATTTATATTTATGTTTATTATAATATATATGGTACCATACAAGTGGTATTACTGCTCTTTCCTTTGTAGAAATTATGGGTAATTTTTTTTCCAAGGTAGAGATGTGTACTATCGACATATTTAAATCACAAAGATCTGTGGTTTAGTATGTGAAATTGTGCCTAGTGAATACTACATGCAATAAATATAGATGGTTTATAGGTTTACCCGAAACAAAAGTTGCACCTTTTTGGAAACCTTTGTAACCCCTTTTGGTACCCCTTCGAGTAGTACTGCATCAAAAAAATATGTACATGGCCATCACACCCACGTATCGTCAGGTATATAGGGAGTCCATTAGGTCTCCTAAAACCATCTCTAGATCTGCCAATCGACCTCCTAACTTTTATAGTGACATCAAGAAGAGCACTTGGGAAGATATTATCTAGTAGCTTGGTAATCACATAGTATGGATAAGGTTACAGTCGAGCCTCCTTAGTTAGTTCCCTAAGATATTAGGCCAAGTACTACTATTCAGCCCCACATGGATATCATAGAGTTATAGCATAGGGAAAACCATTTTCTATAAGACCCCTAAAAAATCTAACCCTTGGGAACGAAATGGAACATAAAAGGATCTGAAAGGAAATTTTTTTGCATAACCTTTCCTCCTGCATCTTGGTCACGCAATTCCTACACAATTTTCCCTGTTAACTATTTGGGCATTTCATCAGTACAGTATTCTTCAAGCCAGAGTATAACTCCACTTCCTCTCTTTTCCCTAATCATAGTGGTATCTATCACTTGTAATACTTTTTTTTCCATGGACCCACCCACCCTTCCTGGCACCCTTATTTCTCACATATTCCATTGGATTCCTCTCTTTGCACTGATAATAGTGGTACCCTTCACCAGTAAACCATTTTTTATGCAATTCCACCCACCCCATTCCTATGTTTCCCTTTCACCATGGCCCACACTTGCAACTAAGACATTGAAAACTACCTCAATTCCCTATCATCTGATATATCCATGACGGAGAAGGTAATGAGACAGATAAATGCCAATATTTCTACCAACAATTCCTCGATGCATTCCACCATATACACCAAAATGGAAGACATGAAACAGGACATGAAGCAGGACATCAATGCCCACATAGATACCTAGCTTGAATCATTTTATTCCAAGATCACTGAATTAATAAATATTCCAAAAGTCCTTACCTCATCTGAACAATTGTCTAACCTAGAAGGTGATGCTTCCTCCAACTACAAGACTTTTTTAGTCCAACCCCCTTCATCGATATTTGTGTCTTCCAATAGTGGAGGTGAAAATATTTGATGGCTCAGATCCTGTTCGACAACACATGTATTCGAATACCTTCAGTAACCACTCACACAACTAGATCAAATATCAACACATCAATGTTTTGACGTGGTAAAACCCCCATGGGGAAACATCCACGACCCCATCCAACGCAACCACATGGAGCAGTTTATTAATGCAAAAGAAAATGATTACATAGAAATTTTACAAGAGTGTTTCTCACAATCGATCATCGACAAATGACCCTCCATGCTCTTTAAATAGAGATCATGGACCAATAAACTGTTAAGCCATAGATCAATGGTTGTTAAGATCGAGGAGAATATGAATCGTCATATCACTTTATGTCAGGAACATATCGTGACCGTCGTATTTCCTAACTACAAATGCATACTAATGCATAATAAAGAAACACACTAATAAACACACTTTTACCTAACGACGCATTAGAACAAGTAGATCTTAACTAAATCCTAAGTGTCTAAATATCCTAACAGATCCCACTGGTTGGCTCAATCAAATGGAACATTACTTCTCCTTGCATGGAACCATTGATGAGTTGGCCAAACTTCGTTACGGTGTCCTCTATATGGATCCTAAACATTGGAAATGGTGGTAATGGTGTAAAAAAACATAGCAAGGGTATGCTTCTTGGACACAGTTTGTGGTTGAACTTTATGAGTTCTTTAACACTGATACACACCATCTAGATTGTTTGATAAAGTTGAAATATTCAGGTGTCATGGAAGACTTTATATTCACTTTTGATCTCTTGAATTTCATAACAAAGGGAATGTATGATGCCTTCTTCGGGGAATTATTTATCAGTAGCCTAAATGATGAAATCGGAGCCTAGGTCCTCATGGCTAGCCCCCAGAATTGGTTGGAAGATACTAAGTGTGCCAAGGAAGCACAACATGTTGTCTTTTCCCAGAAATGAACACACTCTTTTCTTTATCACCCTCTACCTACCAATACTACCCCTCATGACACTCCTCTTAAGATCCAGAATTAAATTGGACATAAAAGTTTGAACACCAACTTAAGGGTCTTTTCTATAATTGTGATGAAAAATATTTTTCATGGCACAAGTGTGAGGAACAAAATATTTTTATGGCAATTTCTAAGTATGTTGCTAACGAGGAGGTCAAAGTTTCCCCAGTGAAAGAACTACCCCCAACAAATGATCCTACTCTTCCCTCTTCTCCACCATAAATTGAACAGTTGATTTCACTGCATGCCCTCACTGGCTTCTCTACTTCCCAAACCCTCAATCTAATTTGCTACAATAAGCATAGGAAAGTCATAATCCTCGTTGATAGTGGCAACACCCATAATTGTATTCATCATCACAATGTCCAGGAAATGAACTGTTGTATTTGTGTAGTGAACCATTTTCAAATCATCATTGCCAATGGTGATTCCATGAAATGTGTAGGGTGTTGTGAAAATGTGTACATACAAATTGGTCAGTACCACCTGAAATCTTATATGTTTGCTAGAAACATGGGTGGTTATGACATTGTGCTTGGTGTTGAATGGTTACATTCTCTAGGCCAGATCCTCATGGAATTTAATGAACTAACCATGCAATTCCAATAGAAGGGACAACAATATAAATTCCAAGGAATCACAACAGGTTCACCTGAGATCATTAGTTCCCACCAAATGGAAAATCTACTCAAAAAATTTCATTCTAGAATTATTTCCCAACTCCATTCCATTCACACCATTGAGACACCCTATGTGCACCCTTACCTCCAATCTATAATCTCCCAACACCAAGCTATGTTTAAAAGTCCCCATCGACTTCCCCCTTTCCGTAGTGCCCGTGATCATTCCATTCCTCTAGTATCTGACATTGTTCCTCCCATTGTTCTCCCTTATCATCATCCCTTTTCCTAGAAAAATGAAAATGAGAAAATTATTAAATAATTTCTAGAAGCAGGTGTTATCCATCCTAGAAACAACCTCTATTCTTCTATTGTAGTCATGGTACTCAATAAAGAAGGCACTTGGATTAAGTGTCATAATTTTCATGCTGTCAACAAACTCACAATCAAAGAAAAATTTATGATTCTTGTTATTGATGACCTTTCGGATGAATTGAGTGGTTCCCAATACTTTAAAAAACTTAATCTACGTTCTGGCTACCACTAGATGCGAATGAATGAGGAATACATCCCCAAGACTTCCTTTAGAAGTCATGAGGGTCACTATGAGTTCTTGGTCATTCCCTTTTTTCTGTGTAATGTCCCCCCTCCACTTTTCAAAGTCTCATGAATCATGTATTTCGTTCTTTCATCCATCATTTTTTCTTGGTTTTCTTTGATTATATTTTCATCTATATTAAAACTTGGCAAGCCAATATCACCCATGTGGATCAAGTTCTCCGTCTATTGTCTAAGAAAAAAAAATTCCCAAACAATATAAATGTGGTTTTGACACCTCTGAAGTTGAGTGCCTGGGTCATATTGTAGGAAAGGATGGTGTGTAGGTGGATCCTAAGAAAATTGAAGCTATCAAGGATTGGCCTCACCCTAAAACTATTAAAATATTGCATGGTTTCTTGGGTTTAACGAGCTATTATCACAAGTTTGTTCAGAATTATGGAAAAATTGCAGCTCCTCTCACTTCTCTCCTTAAAAAGAATGCTTTAAGTTGGACTTTGGTAGCTAATCAATCCTTCCAATCCTTGAAAGATGCTATCTGCAACCCCCATCCTAGCACTACCTAACTTCACCAAGAATTTTATCCTAGAATGAGATGCATTAGGGAAGGGAATTGGGGTAGTCCTCATGCAAGATGGTAGACCTTTGGATTTCACTAGAAAAATCATAGAGACATTTGGTCCAATCAACCTATGAAAAATAAATGTTATATTTTCTACATGCAATGGATCTATGGCGTCCTTATCGATTAGGGAAATGCTTCCAAATTAAAATTGACCATCAGCCTCAAGTAATTTTTGGAACAAAGAATTTCATCCTCGGAGTAGAAAAAATGGGTGACCAAACAATTTGGTTATGATTATGAGATCATCTACAAGAAGGGAAATGAAAATGTGGTGTTTGATGCTCTTTCAAGGAAATATGAAGAAGAAGGGTCTCTCTTTTCCCTCTCATTCATTGTAGTAGATTGGATTCAATTTGTTCACTAGGAATGATTGGAAGACCCCAAACTTTCTAGCTTGATCCAAAAATTGCAATAGGACCCTCAAGCTTCTTCAAGTACTCTTGCCACAATGAAGAGCTTCACTATAAAGGTTTCCTATATTTAAGGAAGTGGTAGAACCTTAAATCCATGGTGCCATTTGAGTTGCATGTTTCACCCATAGTCAGGCATTCAGGGTTTACCAAAACCTATGATGGGTCAAACATTATTTTTTCTGGGACGATATGAAATAGAACATATGGACCTTTGTGGATGAATATGATATTTTTCAATGCAAGAAGGGAGAAATAGTCAAATCCCAAAGCACACTCCAACTGCTCCCAATTCCCCATGATATTTGGAGGGACGTTTGTATGGATTTCATTGTTGGCTTACCTAAATCAGGAAATAAGTTAGTCATCATGGTGGTAGCAGATCATATTTCTCATTATGCTCATTTATGTTCTCTTCAACACCTGTTCACCATATCCACAATGAATCAAATTTTTATGGATAATATATTCAAACTCCATGGCATGTCTCATTCTATTATCTCTAACCGAGATCCCACTTTCACTAGAAACTTTTGAAAAGAATTGTTCAGGCTCTAGGGAATCTAGTTTCACCTCAACACCACCTATCATCCCTATACTGACGGAAAAACTGAAGCTATCAACAAGTTTTTGGAAACATATTTGCAGTGTTTTTCATCTGACAAACAAAATCAATGGGCTCAGTGATTACCTCTAGTTGAATGGTGGTACAACACATCTTACCATACTACCACTCACATGACTCTTGTTGAAGCAGTCTATGGGAAAAATCCACTGTCGGTTCTCTCATACATGCCAAGTGTCTCCAAGGTTCATAAGGTTGACAACATTCTTACAGTCTGAGTAGCCATTCTATGTACCCTCAAAGAAAATTTGGTCATGGCTCATATTTACATGAAGAAACAAGAAGATGAGGTTCATTCTGAATGTCAATTCGATGAAGGGGACCATGTGTTTCTTTATTTGCAACCTTATAAGAAAACTTCACTCAAAGATAAACATTGTTAGAAACTTTCCCCCAATATTTACGGTCCTTATACAATTCTCAAGCACGTGGGGCCTGTGGCCTACCAATTAGCTCTTCTCGGTCCTTATAAGCTCCATCATGTTTTTCAAGTCTCATTCTAAAAGAAAGTGATTGAAACTAAGTGTAAAACTCAAACCAATATCCTTAAGTTGTATTAAGAAGGTTCCATTTGGTTGCACCAGTGAGTGTGTCCCCTTCATCAACAAACAATCAAGGAAGTGTTAGTTCAGTGGAAACATACAACTCCAAAAGATGCCACCTGGGAATTGGCTACCATTCTGCAACAATTTTCTCATCTCAAGCCTTGAGGACAAGGTTGTTCCTCAAAAGGGGGGGCATGTTAGGGACCTAACCTCCCTAACCCGTCACATAGGTAGAATAATATATTTTCCATGTAACAAAGGCTGACATTGGTATAGGCCTATTTAATAATGTGAACAATTCTAATGTAAGAAGACTTAATCGAAGCTTTTGCTTCTAGAAAGATCTTCCTCTAGAATATTCTTCAGAATATAGAATTGAAATAAATAGGAATAGAAGGCATGAGAAAGTATTTTCTTAAGAATTATTGTAATCGAACTCTGCTCTACTAGAATTTTCCCCCTTGAAGAGGCATAATTTGACTTTCTATCAATAAATGTATCATTTTGGGTGTTGTGATTCTCTATATTTTGTTGTTCCGCTGGTATTTGTTGCAATATTTACGTTTCTTCTTATTATAATATATCTGGTACTTTACACCTCGTACTTCTCTCTTAATCGTTTGTTGACCATGTTTTGAAGGGATTCTCATTTTTATTTTCTTTACAATTTCATCTGTTTATCTCCATTTGTGTCTTTGTGCATACTACTATGATTCCATTCTCTTCATCGTGTTTATATTCATTGAAATCACTTTTGACCTTAGTCTTTTCCCTTTATTACCTCTATTCTATAACTGTGTATCCTTGGAGAAAACATTCATGACTGGACATAACTTTTTGAGCACCTTAATTGCATTTACTTTTCATATGTATATTACATATGCTTGGAATGTGTTTTCATGACTTTGATCCATTCATTTTCTCCATTGTAGAATACTTTTATCTCTTTTTCACTCTTTCCAAAACATGAAAAAGTCATTAAAAAACAAAAAAAAAGAGGGAAAGAATTATGATATGTATTTGATTCAATTTGAGTAGCAACTATTAGTCATTGTCACCCTTGAACATAACACTTGTTTGCATCATTTTATTACAACTGGGATTTAGTGTTGTCATAGGAGCTATACCATGATTTTGAGCTTGTAATCCCTTGATTAGTTATTCTTCCAGACATTATGGATAAAGTTTCAATGCCTCTAGTGTTGTTGCTTTATATATTGGTCCAGTCAGTGTTTCCCAAGTCATCATTGTGTCATGCTATATTTTCAAGGGAAGTCTTGAGCCTAAGTCATCCATTCTGAAGTTTGAATGACCTTTCATGTCAACCATGCATATGTCAGTTTCTACATGGTGGTTTATTTATTTCACAAAAATTTCTCGGTTCTTGTTTCATGTCAATTGATTTATATATTATTTCCCTCCTTTTGACAAATCTCTTCCTATATTCGATGTTAAATCCTTATCTAGGAAGTTGGTCTAGAAACCTTAGCAGTACCTTAGGGTTGGAAAACATTAGTGACAAGTTTCCTCACAGTCAATAGTGTGTTCACATCATTAACCCTTGATAGATTTATTCTCCAAGTGTTCGACTTCATATAATTTATAACATAGTTACCGATTTAATAAGAATTGTGACCTCAAAATGAAAACTTTGGCCTAAAAAGCCCATATTTTTTAGAAAAAAACATGAAACTCAACCCCTGAATCCGAAAGTGGTGCTACCAGTAGCACCCTTTTTTTTAGGATAGTCAAAATTGTGAATTGATTGAAATTGTGGCCTTCACAACTAGACAACCTTAAAATTGACCCTCGAATCGAAATGTGATGTACCAGTATCAACAATTTTATTTTTGGTGTTCAAATTATGACTTATTTAAAAGAACAACATTTTTTTAACAGAAGCTGGGAAACAATATATTTGAGGTGTGGAAGAATCCACATTTTTACAAAAAAATTGTCATTATAGACCTTCGAGAGATGCCATCTAGAGAAAACCTATTGCAAATGCGGGAGCATAACTGTAATAGTAGAAATTTCTAATGCATCCCCCTTTTCTAACAAAATTTATGAGGATATAGTTCCCCAGATAATTCCGGTAGAAGATGTCGTTAATACAGATTGTAATAAAAAAAATTAAAACACCATAACTTAATTACCCTTTTCTAGTTTGACCTACTGAATTTCCAGGATAGTTTCTGAATGTGGCTCATTCATGTCTGGAAACTGGTTCACTGATGCCGATTGTTCATTCTTGGAGTTTCCCTATTGATCTCCCAAGTTACTTGGTGAATTTTGTGCACCTTCCAGCTGGTCCAATCTCCTCTACATTTCCTCCATTTTAGTGCAATGTTCCTCTAACTGACTTCTCTGGGCGTAAATCTCGTCTTGCAACTTCTCTATCATGTGTCGATGTTGGGACAATGTTTCGAGTTCAAAGGCCCTATTGACACCAATTGCTCCAAATTAGATTCTAATATTTCTACAACCACTGCACTCATCTTCAATTGGGCCGTTAGCCCAATGTCCCGAGTCTATTGAGACTCTTTTTCCAGTCTGCATTGTTGTGTACTCTGAAGGAACTACGGACCTGAAGCTTCCATGGGATTTCAGCAGGAGAAAGGTAAGAGATATGTAGCCACATTCCTTCAGCAGGATGATGATGAAGGTCAGAGGCCACATGTAGAGAAAGGTGATGTAAGAGAGGGAACACAGGAGCCAGGGATCATAGAGGGGGGACTAAAAATAGGCATGCTCAGGCTTCTGAGAGAGAGAAAGACAAGTAGGACGAGGTTTGGGTGAGAAAAGAAGGAAAAAACTTGGAGAGGGAGGGCTCTGGAAGGTAAGAATCTGGATGCCTAACAGGAGAGGAAGTGCATATAAAATTACCCAGGATGCCGAATTTATTTCCTTGTTCAGGCTCGAGGACAAGGCCATTATCTCCCATGAGTCCATTAATGGAGTGAACATGCCAACCTATTTTCTCTCTAGAATTTCCCTGTGAACAGTTTCGTCAATCTCCATGATCCCGGACTTGGAGGTGTTGCTGATGTCAATATGGTGAGTAAATTGTGCAATAGGGATTTCTCATACCTTATCCATCCTCTTCTGGTCCTTGGTGACATAAACACCCATGAATGTTGAAATACGGGCCATATGAGCTTTCTGCTTCATGATTAAACTAATTATTCTGTTAGCCACAACTTTTCCTTAGGCGAGGTGACTTGATCTACCTTGCCACCTTCTCATTCTTATGTTTCCCTACTCCACGTGTTTTAGTGCTAGCTCTCCACCAGCGCTAATGTCAACATGACTTCTCCACCTAGTTGAGCGTGTTCTCCAATCTCTGGGATCCCCACCCCACTCGTGTTTTCTTGCTCGCTCCCCATAGTTTTTCTTGGGCTAGCGACTCAAGGAGCCCAAGCCCCTCTCCTGTTCACGTTTCAGTCCCTTCTGCTTAAGGCCATGATGAGGTGCCTCCTAACACCTCCCCCAGCTTTTCCAGAATGGCACTCGGTCATATGGTGCATTAGAACAGGGAGGCTGAAGTTTCCACTCCTTCCACGCTTAAGGATCCAAACATTTTCCCAATGGCTGCATTTACCATTTTATCTGCTTCTTTGTTGTATTCTCTCATAATGTGGTAGAAAGTGATATTGATATCTTGAGATTCCTTTCTTATTCTATCCATTATTTTTTTTAGGCTTAAATCTGTTGGGTCGGACCCATGGACCATCATTCTTATTATATTTTTGGAGTTGCCAAAGGCGTTCAACTCTTAGATTTGTTGAGTCTATGTGATTTGAATGTCTTTTAGAAATGCATAGGACTTAACTTTGTTGTTAGTATCCGTCCCAAGATTCCAATGATAGTTTAGGCTTCTTTTTCCTTCGAGTTCGAAGAAATCCCCTCACCTTAAAAGAACCATATTAACAACAAATACCATTACAAATAAAAGACTTGAAATTAATTCCTAAATCGAACAATTATGTTGTTTGAAAATTTATTAATTAATTTACATTAAAAAATAATAAGGTGAAAAAATAACAAAGGAAAAAAATAAAAAAATTACATTTTAAAAATAAAAACAAATCCAAAATTAAAAGAATATGGAAATAACCAAGGGGCGAGGGTGATCACCCTGAAAATCACCATACCCCCACCTCGAAATCCCAAACCCATCAAATGTGCCACCATCCACAACCAACCTTGGCCTCTTCCCTCCCACTTCACCTCGTGGCATCCATGACCTCTGCGTGAAGGCAAAGTGGAAGGTGGAGGGCAGGAGAAGGGCTTGGGTGAGGATGGTTGGGCTCTCTCACTTTGGTGTCCATTCAAATTCAATTCCCTTCTTTTGTAAAGATGTAATGGGATGAAAAATATTGGAAAATCCTTTTATGAATCTTTTGTAGTATCCAACAAGCCCCACGAATTACCTTACCTTAGCTACACTCTTAGGTGTAGGCCATTCCTTAATATATTCAATATTATTTGGCTCTGCTATTATTCCTTCCTTAGAGATGATATGTCCCAAGCAATGAATATGTGTATGATAAAATAAATGTTTAATTCCTCACACAACTAATAATTTCTTAGTACGTGTAGTAATAACCTCAAGTGCTCTTCATGTTCTTCCTATAAATGCACAATTGCAAAGTCTTGGATTTCTACCTTACAATGAGTATTAGTGCTCCCCAAGGAGAGCACTTGGGGATATATACCACTTCTTCAAGAATTCTTCTAATTGTATTTTCATCTCCATGAATTTAGGTGTACAGATTATGTATGGAGTCTTAGATACTTGAGTATCTCTAAGCATCAAATTAATAAATAAATCAATATCTGTGTTTAGTGATAAACCTAGTATTTCCCCAAATACATGTTTATTCCCCTAAAACACTCAAATTTCCTTGATATTTGGGCTTATGCACTTTCCTAGATCTTCCACATGAGATGCATATCTTACCATCTCCAAAAATTCTTCTCATATTCTTCCATGGTGATATTTCGTAGTTTGAGTTCAAAGAATTCCTACATCTTATTTTCATAGTGGTGCTCAAAGAGGTACTTCTACTGGAATTACTTCTTGAACTACTTCTCAGGGATCCTCCTCTCATTGATATGCTTAACTTGATTTAGTTGGTCCCACCAACTATAAGCTTTCCACTAGAGGTTGTATATAACAATTTTGGATTCTAGATTGGTGGCTTGATAATCCTAATCTCTCCTTGCAATTGGTTTGTCCCATAAGTTTTCCTTTAATGCCTAAATGGAGAAAATTTTGGGATACTCTATGATTATTTGGATGCATATTGCTTCCTCTCTATATGTGCCAATGGGTAAATATGCCTTCGAGTTATGGTAGTTATTTTTTAGTGCTAGGATCCTCCATGGTTTTCTCTTCTTGAATGGACTCTACCTCATTCCTCATACCTTAGTCTGATCCATTCTTTGTTTTTTTTTGCAAACGATTTAATCTACATGTAGTAGTTGAGTGTTCAATTGATTTTCTCACCTTGAGATTTCAACATCCTCTGATTATTAACTCTACATTGGACATATTCTCCATCTAAATTATGTATTTGTTGTATATGAATGTGAATAGAGCATGCAGATCCAAATATTAATCAGAGGAGAAACACTTGGTTTCTTACAAAACCAAATTTCATAGGGCCTCTGTTAAGGATATATATAGTCAAATGGACTACATCTACATAATACATGTTTGGAAAACACATTTCCTTCAACATACATCTGGCCATCTCTACAATGCTCTCTCTACATATCAAAAGGAAAAGTCGAGGGAGAACAAAAAAAAATATGTCGAAGTTTGTTCATCCTTCAAACATGAGTTGAAATCTCAATTTTCCCAAAGATTAAACAATGTATAAAGTCCTATGATGCTTGGGAAATATTGGAGAAGGCATATAAGGGATATGTAAAGGTAAAAATTGTCAAACTCCAAATGCTTAAAAGAGATTTCAATAATTTTTTATTATAAAATAAAATAAAAGTGTTGAATCTTGTATTACTAGAGTGCAAAATATTGTGAATGTTATTAATGCCCATGGTGAATCTCTCAAAGATAGGTGGATTGTTGAAAAGGTTTTAAGAATTCTTCCTAAAAAATTGATCCTATCACCATTTTTATAGAAGAGTCAAGATATTTATCACAACTAACCCTTCTTGATTTGTTTGCAAGCCTTTAAGTACATAAAGACATGTTAAAAAGAATGAAGACCTTCTAGATCAATCCTTCTAAAGAAAATTGAATATTGACGATAAGAAGAAGCAGTCTTCCACTTCCATGAATGATGATTCCACTTCTTCTTTGGCGTCTTATATAAGTGGTAAAGGTAGTGGAAGAGCTAGAGGAAGAAGAAATAGCTCTAGGAAATGTTACCTTCATTACAGTTCTTGTAACAAAGATGGCTACTATTAGCACATAGAATTTTATGGGTAAAAAAGAATCACTTTGGTTTTGTTTTTTGAGTCACACCTTTGATCCTTACATCATTACCTTGACATGTCACCTCTCATTTGTACAAAAGGTTCTCTTTTTTATCATCTATTTGTTTAAATCTCAAGTTAAAGACAATTGTATGTGTTGCCAAATCACTAGGAAAGGTTGCATCGTACTCATAAGTACCTCACACATTCAATTGTTATCATTGCAGTTAAAGAATCATGAAAAATGAGATTTCATTGTTTTCAACACCATCTTTAACCAAAGTTTTAGGGATTATGTCATAGATCTCATAACAATTTCCTCAAAGTGTGCAATTCGTGTTTGAATCTGGCGCTGTGAACTGGTAGACAGGCTCTATGAACTGACTGAAAGAGATTTTTGGAGGTTGGACTACTTGCAGACACCCTTGTGCAATTTCAAATACACCAACATCAAACTCAGGACCACCAGGTACTCCCTGAGAGTTTTCATCCTGTTTGAAGGTCGAGAAAGGGATTTTGGTTGTCTTTCCTTTGGGCACTACAAACTATGACTGCCTTGCTATCAATTTGCAAAATTCACTTAAGAGATGATCTGAATTGTGCCTACTAAACTACACTACCTTCTGACCTCATTCAGTTTTCCTCCTGCTCAAAATTTACTTGCTCCCATCATTTTCACCTAGCGCTGCGAACTGGCTCAAAGAGCATTGCGAACCCTCTGTTTCGACATTCTTAAAACCCTTTCCTTTGCATCTTTCTAAAACTACAAACTTAACAGAGTTATTATACCCCTATCCATTCTGTAGTGTGCAATTTCTCATCTATGGGAGCAGACTTAAAATTGCAGGTGTGGTGGTACTATTAACAAATTTTTGATGCTGATAAAAACCTATTTTGCAAAGGCTTACCTTTGTCTCCCTTCATTATAACTTTTAGTGGTTTTTCTTTAGATTTTCTATTTGAAGAATGTATTTTATCATTCCTAAATGTGCATAAAGTGATTTGTATAAAATTTGTGTACAAGGTTAGCCTATAGAAAGCAGTTTGTCATCAAAACACTAGTTTCTTATATTCCCTATTTTCATACATCTACCCATTATAACAACTCACCTAAAACATTCATAAACATCAAAGTGGATAGTCAACATCATATGAAATCTCATAAGGGAGGTGAAATTGTAAGAACAGAACCCTATGACATGCAAGTACTTGATTATGATTCATTGATCAGAGAAGCCTCTAGAGACAAAATATATCTCATCAAGATTAGATAAGAAAGATAAAGGAAGAACTACATCCTTTTAAAGAATAGTTGACCAAGAGAAATCTGGACATGTTGGCTAAAGTTGCCACCAGCCAGGAGAAGCTCCAGAGTTAAAAAAAATGAATAAATTGAACTTCCTTAATGAATATCAGTTTTTGACAAGTTTCCTCTTTGATGCAATTTGAAATTTTGAGGATGGTTATGCTTTATAAACCATGTTTAACTCTTGGGATGTTCTCTTCTAGTCATGTACGAAGATTATAAGTTGTTACAATAGTTTGGGGCACTAGAGATAATTTTTGGAATGTTTTAATACTTTATCAAGTGAAACAGACTGATATAGGAAAGTTCGCAGCGTCGGCGCTGCGAACTGGTAATTTATGATAGTTTGTAAGAAATTAGCATACAATAGAGGATTTTTTTGCTCTTACCTTTTCAATGCCAATCTGGGTTCATTTGCAATTTGGTGTGGAGGAAAAAAACGTTGTTTTGGACTTGCTGACAAAAATTCATCCTGTCCCATTTCGTATTTTTGAAGATAATATAAAATCATCACATACAGGAAAGTTCGCAGTGCATGCTGTCACAGGCATTGTGAACTCTAACAATCTGACAAATTTGAGCCATTGGAGGGCTTCCAGCTGTCAAGGAAGGTTTGAATGGTCTCCTAGGAGTTATTTGGACATGAGGGACATGTGTTCCATCTCCAAATAAAGAAAAATGAACTGTTTCAAAAGGAATTTATCACTATAGGCAAGATCCCAAAAAATAGGAATTTGTTAGGTTTTTGTTGGAATCTTTTGTAACAAGACTCCTAAATGGAGGAGGATCCTATGTATCTCTTTGGTTTCAACCTCCTTAGGGTATATAGAAATTATTCATTATATATGAAAGAGATTTTGAGAAGGAAAGGGTTAGATTCATGATCCAAGAGTGGAGAGAGCTAGAGGAGCAGTTTAGTTGCTCATTTGTAATCCTGAGGGGATGTGTTGTAGGCATTTATGCCATTAGAGGTTCATGAAAGTTGTGATACCAAATTTTTTTTCTCTTGTTTCCATTCTTTCTTACCATCTTCCTTGAGCAATATTTATAGATTTTGAAGATCAAAAGTTATCTTTGGTTAATGGATTCATGAGTTGCAAAGGATTTGTGGTAATTGCATGTTAATCATAGATTATTGTTCAAGAACTCTTTAATATATCTTATGGAAAGGATCTCTGGTATGTGGATATTCTTCTTTTTGTTCACCTTCTATTCTTCTACCCATATTTTCATAAGCCTTTTGTCTTGGAGGAAGTCTAATTTCCTGTGATTTGCATAATTTTATGACTCCATGCCCAATGGAATGCCTATGTAGAATTTTTTCTTCCCTCTACCTTTCTTTCCCAGCCTTTGTTGATCCACCTACTCAATCCAATTTAATCCATTTATATTCTGATGGGTATTAGTCTTACACCTACAACAGTCTAGGTGTGACCTCTAGTGATAACATTTTTTGCGTCATTGTCAAGGACAAAAGTGAAGAAATCTTCCCTGGGAGAACGACAATGATTAGATCCATCTCTTGATGGTAGACAGGAGCAGGACACAAGCTTGACTGCAATATTCTACCTAGCAACTCCAACTTCATCATAGATGAATCTATGGGCGACTCCACTGGTTTGAAATGGACAAGATTCTTGCTTAGAGGTATGCATTTTGTGATTTCTCAAATATATCTGGTTTTCCAAACCTCGTGCCTAATATAAGTGAATGGGAAGGCTACCTTCCTAGGTTTAGAGTGGAAAATTGTGAAATTCCAGTTGAGATTTTACTAGATTTTCACAAGTGCATACTTAAGATGAAAGTTATACATCAAGATGTCATAATCAAATTGTTTACATACTCTTTAGATAGAGCATCTTGTGTGTGACGTTCCCAACCACCAAGTCGGGCAACATCACTATGACATAGCTCTCTCTTAGCTCTGATACCATCTTGTGACGTTCCCAACCACCAAGCCAAGCAACATCATTGCAGACGTCTTTCTTAGATTACAAATTGCAGTACTCTGTTCATGCCACTTATTCATGCATAAATAATACTAAACATTCTATCTCTATAAGTACACATATGACATATTCTAACCATACGCATATTAATGTAGAATTAACCATAAAAGTATACATGCAGTAATCCAGACAAAACCATAGATGTAAGAACATATATAAATACATAGCATGTGAATGAACAGGGGAAATGAATACTTATATTTTAATTAAGATCCACCAACTATGTTCAGACCTTCCACAAACCTCCCAGCCTTAGACCACGCTACTCATCACACTCAGTAGTGGGTCACCCCCAAGATGGGACTAAGCTCCACCCAGGGCAAGGGAATCCTAGACTAGGCCGAGGTTACATGATACTGCACAATGCAACTGGAAGGATTCTCTCCAAGATCCTACTTATTCCCACTAATCATGGACTCTCATTCCCCACATGCTTATTCCACCCTGGGAATATACACCTTTACTGTTCCACAGTCCATCAACTGCTCCACTTCTCTTTGAGGGTATCGGCAACAAACCGGATGAAGAATTCTCAGAGGTTCATAGCTGGTGTTGGAGTCTCTCTAGGAGAAAATTACTTCCCATCAAACTCTCTCACCTGGAGAGAGCTTCTCATAGGCCTGACAACCTGCCTCTTCAACCACGGGCCTAAAAAACCTCTTCTTCAGCCACCTTCAACTCAATTCCAGCAAGTGAGGAAAATAGCAAGGCTCAATATAACTCAGGGGATGACAACAAACATAATTCGATAAGGCACAACATGGCTCTGGTAAGTATAGATACAACATTTTTCACAGGAAAGCATAGGTCAGCTTCATGGTCTACTTGTTTCAGAGGTGAGTGAAAGATGTAGGGGTCGACGATGGAGGCCAAATGAGTTAGGTGAAGGATGGGAGAATGGGGAGAAACCCCCCCCAATGAGATGACTCTCCATATTTAACTTCATGCACCCAGGTCGACTCTTGTCTTCCTGGAGCTGCATGCACTCCATATATCTTTTGTTCCTTTTCCCAAGAACTTAGGATAACTAGATTTATTTTCCCCCACTTTAATATTTTCATTTTTCAGGAATATATTATAATATTCCCTTGGGTTAAGCCCCCTATCTTAGCCCCTCTTTCCTAGCCTCTCAGTCCCATCCCTTTCCCTACCTGGTGAAGCTTCATCCCCATCACTCTTTCTTCATGGCCAGTCTACATGCAGTGATGGATCATTTTATTAATGATATGCATAATTACATATACAAAAAAATCATGCTTATTGGCCTTAGCATCCAAGATATTCAACCTATAACACATAATCTTACCAGCTTATCAACATTCGACTCATTGGTCTACAAACATCAATA
This sequence comes from Picea engelmannii, assembly GCA_009831015.1. Lineage (NCBI taxonomy): Eukaryota > Viridiplantae > Streptophyta > Pinopsida > Pinales > Pinaceae > Picea > Picea engelmannii. The sequence goes on along the minus strand of ML832431.1, from coordinate 70,706 downwards.
AATTTCAAGGGGATCAACATGGGGTATTACATCGTGATTGGTGTAGATCACTCTCGGTTTCTTGTATTACTTCACTAAGACATTTCCCTGCTACATTTCATTTGTTTTGCAAAGAGAAATTTGTATTTGATTTCCTTTATCAAGAATGTTGTTATGGATTCAATTTGTTGAGTAAAGGATCAAATAGTCATAAAGAGTATGTTGCAGTAGAAGACATTTTTCATAATGTAACATCCCAACCACCCATACTGAGCCATGCTACTCTAGAAAATGATTTTATTCTCTGCTCAACATACTGTAAGATACCAACATCCAACTGAGCTATGCCACATAAATTTTTGAACTGCAAGAAATTAAACCATATACTCATAGAACTCTTGCAGAACTTTATATATAAAATGTAAACAGAAAAATACATTCTATAAATGCACAGATTCATATTGAAATAACAGTAAACATATACATGCAATACCCATAAATATAAAGACAATTATAACCACACATAGGATAAAACCATAAAAATAAACACGTAATTAATAATGCAACATGTAAATTTATCACACAATTGACACTTATGTCGGTAAGAATATCACCAACTGTGTGCATACCTTCCACGAACCTCCGAGCCTTCGACCACACTTCTCATCACTCTCAGTAGTGGGTCACCCCTGAGCTGGGACTAAACACCACCTGGGTAAAGGGATTCCTAACTAAGATGATGTATGATAGACAACGAAAAAGACTATGTCACAGGTGCCAAATCAAACTAACAACCTACAGTCCCTCATTCCCCACATGCCTATCCCACCTCGGGAAGTGTTCACCTTCTCTGATCAACAATCCTTTGGTTTCCCCACTTCCTTTATAGGCTTCAGCAACAAGCCGGACAGGAAGTCTCAGAGCCTTGTATTTGTAGTTTAGCACCTTCAGGAAATCAATTCCCAACAATTCTCTCACCCAGAGACATTTTTCAAGGGCATGACAACCCGCCTCTTCAATATCCCACGAGCATGACAACCCGCTTCTTCATTCCATCTCCCAACCTAACCAACTACACAAACATGTATGGGTACAGATATAGGTTCAGGTACAGTGACAGGAAGGTACGGAGGACAACTAAGTGCGTGAGTGAATGATCCTGGAAACATTGAATGGATGACTGAATGATGGAAAATGAAATAAGTCCAAACTATATGCATTCATGTTCCCAACTTGACACTTGTCATGTTGGGAGCTACTTTGGCCCACTTTTCCCCATCCTTAGAACTTAGGATAAAATAATTATCCATACTTTATACTTAAAAAATATTAATATAATATTCCTTTTTGGCTTAAGCTCCCTATCTTAGCCCCTTTTCCTTAACTTTTATCCCCCCCCTTTCCCTAACTAGTGGAGTTTAGTCCCCCATACTCTTTTATCGTGGTCGGTCTGCACGTAACAATATATTTTATATTAATGATAAGACATATACAAAAATAGGCCCACTGGCCTTTAGCATCTAGGATCTCTGGCCTAATACAAACATAAGCCTCCTAGATTATAATAATTGGCTCACCAACCTATAAAACACAACATATACACAAAGGCTCCCTGGTTTCAAAATCGTGCACACTTAAGTTTCTATGCACGGTATCCTAGAATGTGCACACTTCATCATTTTAGTGCGCAGTACAGGTGCACATTATGCCATGAAAGGTGCATACAAAAATGATATCAAACAAATCACCAGATTAAGTACATTTTCATTTTTCATTTACAATTAGGTTTGGCCTAGGGGTATTACACATAATTATCAAGAGGATGATGATCTTCAAAGTGATATCCAAGATGTAAATACTTTTGACATTCTATCAAATGTATCCACTGTTTTAAGTTGTCATGAAAAACAAATTGTTTCCTTTGAGTATTCAAATGATAATGGGAAGATCGATATATCTGCATGTGACAATTTTGAATCTAAGTTGTAGGAATATAGTGAAGAAGAAAAGGAAGAATTGCAACAACAGTTGAAATTCTCTTTATCACCTATTGATGAGCAGAAAAATCCAAGGATCAACAAGGAAATGTCTATCATTTCTCTACCTTCACTTGCAAAAGACATCAAGCAACATATGAGTAGCTATGAAGTATATGAGGACAATCATTTTATTGATGAATCAACCTTCACAAAGGATAAAAATGGTTCTCTTGTGAAAATTTTGAATCTAAGCCGCAGGAATATAGTGAAGAAGAAAAGGAAGAATTGCAACAACAGTTGAAATTCACTTTATCACCTATTGATGCGCAGAAAAATCCAAGGATCAGCAAGGAAATGTCTATCATTTCTCTACCTTCACTTGCAAAAGACATCAAACAACATATGAGTAGCTATGAAGTATATGAGGACAATCATTTTATTGATGAATCAACCTTCACAAAGGAGAAAAATGGTTCTCTTAACCAACTAGAAATGTCTTGTCATAAGTTTCATGATCTTGTGGATTTTTACATAGAGTTATATTTTTCAAAGGTTTCTTATGATCCAGTTGTTGGTATGATTTCAGATCATAGTTGTAAGTATCCATTTCTTATTAACCTCTTTCTGCAAGTGTCATATCACTTGAATATTATTTCAAACAGTTGCATGGAAGGATTTATTTTCATTAGTTCGATACTCACCTAGCTGCATTGGAAGTATGACTTCAACTGAGAAAAGTTATTCAACTAGGTAGTTTAGAGTAGGATTATGTATATAAATAAGCTTGTTATGCAAGCATTTGGTTTGCAGTGAGTGTTTTTTATTTTTCAATAAATGATCAGAGGTGATATCAAGGCATAGACAAAATACAGATTGTAGAGATGGAATGGATAAGGCACTAGAAGTGCATGGTCTTGGCATCTCACAGGTAGCATGGCTTCCCCTGTGGAACCTCATGTTAGCACATAGAATTTTAGGTTTAAAAAATATTCACTTTGGTTTTGTTTTTTGAGTCACACCTTTCATCCTTACATCATTACCTTGACATGTCACCTCTCTATTGTAAAAAAAGGTTGACATAGTTTATCTATTTAGATATAAACAAATAACGTAAAGAGTAAAGTTTTCTCTTCGCATGTGTTCGTAGTGTTAGCGAAAACAATCTTTTGAGATTTTAATGATAGTTTTAATTTTTAATTTATTTTAATATTTTTAAGTCCTGAAAATAATATTTTGAGATTTTGATGATAGTTTTAATTTTTAATTTATTTAAATAATTTTAAGTCCAGAGTTTTTTTTTTTTTCCAAAACTTGATTAATTACTTGTATGATAATAACGATTACTTTTTATTCACAAACTTTATTCTATTGAAATCAGACACTATTATGAAATGAATTTATTTATTCTAATTTTAGCATATTAAAATTAGAGACTACATAATTTTTTTTCTTGGAAAAAAAAGCGTAATTGTATTCATCTAGAGAGACAAAATTACATTTTGTAGGTGCTAGTTTAGCACATTCAGAAGAATAAAGAAAGTGTGATGGTTTTCACCAGAGAAAGTGTTGATCTACTAATATCTTTGTGGACCATAAACTGGTATACCATTAACTTCTTCAAGTCCAGGGTCTGTTCAAGTGCTAGTAGAGTATGTAAAATATAGCTGTATTTACATCAAAATTTATAAAACATCCCAGTAGTAGGTATGAGAACTGTTGTTGTTTTTGTGCCAAAATAAAATAGTGGTCTTGTGGATTAGTGAGCAGTGGAGTGAGTCTGATCTTCAATGAAAGGTCTGTGGAAGAAAGAACGAACTGTATCTCCATCTGTTTCTGTAAAGTGCCATTGCCCAAAATTTAGATTGAGCCCTTCTTTGGACATCACATCTTCTATGGTATTCATGTTCCTGTAAACATGTTGGATAGAGAAAAAAGTATCCAATAGAATGTGAGTCTCTCTCAGAATAGTATGCAATAATATATTGTGGCATTGTTGAGTTTTTTGTACCCAATTTATTACATTCAATGAGTCACCAAATATTTGTATGGATTTCAGATCATATTATTTCGCTATTTTGAGTAGTAAGAGGAGAGTCATCAGTTAAACATAGTTGTTGGTTCCTTTCCCCAGTCCCATTTTTATTTTGATAGAGTGTATGTCTATGAGATGTAGGTGGGTTTCCCCCCCACAAAGTGAATTTTGTGAGGCCTCATCAAAAAATGCCCAGGCTATGGAATGGTTTATGGTTTTGGGCAGGGAGACTTTGATGTTGGGTGCATTTCTTTCCTGGGGGAAGTGTTCCAATATGGATATACTTTGGGCTGCAACAAGTTCAGATACCGTGGATTTTTCCTGAAACATTTCTCTATTCCTAGCCAATCAGACTCCCCAATTTATTAGAAGAGACAAGGATTTTAGTTTCTTGTAGGATACTTCAAGTAACCAGGATTTCCACGATGAACAACTGAGAGGGGGGGGTGAATCCGTTGTTACTGGGCTTAAACAATTATGCTTATTTTAAACTCTTTACACAACATTTAATGACAGTCACAATAATGCAGGGAAGTAAGCAATAGAACATTCAACATCAGTCACACATATGAGATACAATGAAATAGATATTTCCTGAGGAAATCCATACAAGGTAAAAACCTCTTCATCTTTATATGATAAGTAATCTTTACATTATTTACATTAACATACATATGAGAACCAACTCATAATGAGGCTACAACCTCTTTTTTGTAAGCTGCTACTTCCTAAGAGAACCAACTCTCTAGATTCTCTAGAACCAATTAGAAGGAAGCACCAACTACCTGGTTTCCCTAGCACCAACTAGAATTAAGCACCAACTCCCCGGTTTCTCTAGCACCAACTCCTCGGTTTCTTTAGCACCAACTAGAAGGAAGCTACAACTCCTTTTGTTCAAGAACCCGCTTGAACCTCTAAGGACAACAGTCCTCCCTAGCACCTCCCTACCACCTTGAAATATAAATCTTTGCTATTATGACTTATTATGGTGATATAAAGTTTTTCAATGGCTTACCGGTCTCATCACTGTTCTGCTACACTGCACTGCTCTGTTTGCATCAGTGTTTTATTAACACTCCTTGCGCTTTCTGTTCTTTTTCCTTTTATGCTCTCTGTGCCATGTCCCTTCAATGCACCATTCCCCTTCTGTACATTTCTACTGTTGCGCTCTAATTCCTTCTTCACACCTCAATCACACCCAACATCAACCACCAGATCTCTTCTTTTCTACATTCTTATAGTCTATGTGCTCCTTGTGCATGCAATATGCGCCAAGCTCTTGCATGCTCTCACCCTACCACAGTTATTCCCATCAAGGTGTTTCCTCGCACTTCACTCTGCCACCGCTTTTCTCACTCCAGCCTCAACCCCCTCTCTATCCTTCATTTCCTCCTCATGTCGAGTACTCTATCTAATCATCATTGCAACTCTTCAGCTTCTCTGGCGGTTCACCCCACGCATCCAGCATCACTGGGTGTTATGCTAAGATTTCTCAGCCTGTATGGCAGTTGACACTCTTTTTATTCTCTATCATAGTCGAGATAATCCTCTCTGTTGCAGTTACAGGCTTCAATGCTCATCCATCTGTCAATCACCTCTAAGAATAGTCTTAAATCCATGGAAGATGCCTCGAGCCTCTTCATCTTCTCTGACAATCATACCGAGGCCTCTTCAAGTCCTCTAGCAGAAACCATCAGTCTTTTCTAGCAGTTACATTGGGAAGTGCAACAATGGCCCTCCGATCATATTCAATTTCACCTGCACCATTGGATGGAGTTCATAAGGTCTTGCGTTTAATTCGTTGTTTCATATTTCAGCATTTCGGGATTCCTGTGGTTAAGGTTTCTTTACGCTTCACGTACCGATCCCCGAAACTCCGAAATTGAGCTTGGTTGCACTAGCTCCTTCCTCCATCTTCCACCGATGTGACCAATGGCTGTGACCACAGGCTGAGCCAAAAAGTGTTTCACATTTCGACATTTCGGCAATCCTGTTGTGAGGCATCTCGACTCTCCAAGTCACGATCTCTGAAACTCCAAAAAAGGAGCTTGCCACTTCAAGATTGTCTCTACATCTCTTTGATGATGTTACCACCATCGATGACTGAGCACTTATCCATAAATCTCTTTCGCGATTTTGCAATTTGGCATTTCGACATCCTTGATGTGAAGATTTATTTACGCTCCATGCCCGATCCTTGAAACTCCGAAATGGAGCTTTCTGCTTCGAGTTCTCTTCTACAGTTCTTTGATGATGTGACCACCGAAATATGACCCCTTTCCAATCAAAAAAGTGCTTCAATCTCCAGATCAACAGTCCTCGATCCATGGTGATCAGACAACTATCCTCTACCTCGGGACTTCATCCTTTGGGACTTTGGGGGAGTGATGGAGTTAAAATTCCCAAAAAAAAAAATCCTGGAGTGAGTTCAGTCTTGCGTTAATTGATGATGTGTCATGACCTGAGTGGATGTCACGTGTCACTCAGAATTGTGATTTCCAGTGGCCTGAAATGCCAAATCAACTTGACACTTGTCGTTGTCTGATCATACCACGTGTCATATTCTTCCACCTGTCCTTTCTGACCTGGTCTGCCACATTCACCTCCTGGATCTGTCGGCCCAGATGACTTCATGATTTCGCATATCATGATTTTGGAATTCTTGATTTGAATGTTCTTCACTTCCAAGTCCCGGTCTGCGAAACTCTGAAATGGAGTCAGATCAACTTTTCATCTTTTTTCACTTCGCAACTTCAGGACTCCTGTGATGAGGAGTCTCGACAATTGACTCCTCCATCTCCTGGTATCCAAAACTTCGAAATGGAGTCAAATCAATGGTCCATATCAAACTTCGATCTGACTGCTAAGGTTATTTTGTGATTTCGCATATCGCGAGTTCGAGAGGTTAGGGAACCTCGTTCCTTTGAATTTCCAGTCAGCGAAAGGATGATATTTCACCATGTATCCTTCTTGGATCGACGGTCCAGTTTGTTCCTCGATGTAAGGTAGCTAGAGAGGTAGTAGGGGGGCCTAGAGGGCCCATAGTGATAATAGTGATCTGCTACAACCCTTTTCCACTATGTGGATGGATCTTCTTATTTGGATCCACATGATAGGTGTCAGTCTTTGGAGCATCATTTGGATTTGGTTATTGGGTTCCAAAATCTTCTACGGGGAGTTCACATGAGCACTTGGACATGGGACCCGGG
>ML832431.1:40972-53445 GCA_009831015.1 Picea engelmannii | reverse complement strand
TTTATAAAATTTTGGCGATTTTTAAGGTAAAATAATTTTATCCTATAGAATTTGGGCGAATCATTTTTAAAAAAGCGAATCTCATTTTTGGAAAAACCATGGAAAATTAGCCCATGAGCGAAATTTAGCCCCTAAAATCATCCATGCTCCCTACCACCTTGAAATATAAATCTTTGCTATTATGACTTATTACAGCGATATAAAGTTCTTCAATGGATTACCAATCTGATCACTATTCTGCTACACTACACTTCTCTGTCTGCATCACTGGCTTCTGCACACTCCTTGCGCTTTCTGTTCTTTTGCCTTTTATGCTCTCTACGCCATGTCCCTTCAATGCACCATTCCCCTTTTGTACATTTCTACTACTGCACTCTACCTCCTTCTTCATACCTCAATCACACCCAACAACAACCACCAGATCTCTTCTTTTCTACATTATTATAGTCTATGTGCTCCTTGTGCATGCAATATACGCCAAGCTCTTGCATGCTCTCACCCTGCCACAGTTCTCCCCATCGGGGTGTTTCCTCGCACTTCACTCTTCCACCTCTTTTCTCACTCTAGCCTCAACCCCCTCTCTATCCTGCATTTCCTCCTCATGTCGAGTACTCTACCTGATCATCATTGCAACTCTTCAGTTTCTTTGGGGGTTCACCCCACGCGTCCAACATCACTGGGTGTTATGCTGATATTTCTCAGCCTGTCTGGTAGTTGAGACTCTTCGTATTCTCTATCATATTCGAGCTAATCCTCTCTATTGCAGTTACAAGTTTCAACGCTCATTCATCTGTCAATCACCTCTAAGAATAGTCTTAAATCCCTGGAAGATCCCTCGAGCCTCTTCATCTTCTCTGGCGATCATACTGAGGCCTCTTCAAGTCCTTTGGTAGAATCCATCAGTCGTTTCTAGCAGTTACACTAGGAATTGAAACAGTAGCCCTCTCATCATATTCAAGTTCACCTACACTGTTGGATGGAGTTCGTAGTGTCTTTCGTTTTATTTGTTGTTTCGTATTTCAGCATTTCGGGATTTCTGTGGTTACGGTTTCTTTCGCTTCACGTACTGATCCCCAAAACTCTGAAATTGAGCTTGGTTGCACTAGCTCCTTCCTCCATCTTACACCGATGTGACTAATGGCTGTGACCATAGGCTGAGCCAAAACGTGTTTCTCATTTCGGCATTTCGGTAATCCTGTTGTGAGGCATCTCGACTCTCCAAGTCGCGATCTCTGAAAATCCGAAAAAGGAGCTTGCCACTTCAATCTTTTCTCTACAACTCTTCGACAATGTGACCACCATCGGTGATCGTGCACTTATCCATAAAGTGATTTCGCGATTTCACAATTTGACATTTAATGATAGTCAGAATAATGCATGGAAGTAAGCAATAGAACATTCAGTATCAGTCACACATATGAGATACACCAAGACAGATATTTCCTGAGGAAACCCATACATGGTAAAAACCTCTTCTTCTTTATATGATATGTAATCTTTACATTCTTTACATTATCATACATATGAGAACCAACTCATAATGAGGCTACAACCTCTGTTTGCAAGCTTCTACTTGCTGAGAGCACCAACTAGAAGGAAGCACCAACTCCCTGGTTTCTCTAACACTAACTAGAACAAAGCACCAACTCCCTGGTTTTTCTAGCACCAACTAGAAGGAAGATACAACTCCATGTGTTCAAGAACCCACTTGAACCTTTGAGGACAACTGTCCTCCCTAGCACCTCCATATCACCCTAAAATATAAATCTTTGCTATTATGACTTATTACAACAATATCAAATTCTTCAATGGCTTACTGGTCTCATCATTGTTATGCTACACTACACTGCTCTATCTGCATCAGTGTCTTCTACACACTCCTTGCGCTTTATGTTCTTTTTCCTTTTATGCTCTCTGCACCATGTCCCTTCAATGCACCATTCCCCTTTTGTACATTTCTATTTCTGTGCTCTGCCTCCTTCTTTAGACCTCAATCACACCCAACAGTAACCACCAGATCTCTTCTTTTCTACATTCTTATAGTCTCTATGGCATGCAATATACGCCAAGCTCTTGCATGCTCTCACCCTGACACAATTCTCCCCATCGGGGTGTTTCCTCACACTTCACTCTGCCACCTCTTTTCTCACTCCATCCTCAACCCCTACTCTATCCTGCATTTCCTCCTCATGTCGAGTACTCTACCTGATCATCATTGCAACTCTTCAACTTCTCTAGTGGTTCATCCCATGCGTCCATCATCACTGGGTGTTATGCTAAGATTTCTCAGCCTGTCTGGTAGTTGAGACTCTTCATCTTCTCTATCCTAGTCGAGCTAATTCTCTTTATTGAAGTTACAAGCTTCAACGCTCATCCATCTGTCAATTGCCTCTAAGAATAGTCTTAAATCCCTAGAAGATGCCTCAAGCCTCTTCATCTTCTCTGGAGATAATACTGAGGCCTCTTCAAGTCCTCTGGAAGAAACCATTAGTCGTTTCTAGTAGTTACACTAGGAAGTGCAACAATATCCCTCCGATCATATTCAATTTCACCTGCACCGTTGGATGGAGTTCATTGGGTCTTGCGTTTTATTCGTTGTTTTGTATTTCGTCATTTCAGGATTCCTATGGTTAAGGTTTCTTTACTCTTCATGTACTAATCCCCGAAACTCCAAAATTGAGCTTGGTTGCACTAGCTCCTTCCTCCATCTTCCGCCAATGTGACCACAGGCTGAGCCAAAACAAGTTTCGCATTTCAACATTTTGACAATCCTGTTGTGAGGCATCTCGACTCTCCAAGTCACGATCTCCGAAACTCTGAAAAAGGAGCTTTCCACTTCAATATTTTCTCTACAACTCTTCGATGATGTGACCACCATCGGTGACCGAGTGCTTATCCATAAAGCGCTTTCACTATTTCACAATTTTACATTTCAACATCCTTGATGCGAAGATTTCTTTACGCTCCATGCCCGATCCCCAAAACTCTGAAATGGAGCTTGCCACTTCGAGTTCTCCTCTACAGTTCTTTGATGATCTGACCACCAGAATATGACCCCTCTCCAATCACACAAGCTATTTTATCTACAAATGAATGGTCCTCGATGCGTGGTGATCGGACGACTATCCTCTGCCCTGGGACCTCAGCCTTTGGGAATTTGGGGGAGTGATGGAGTTAAAAATCCTGAAGCAAAAAATTCCGTAGTGAGATCAGTCTTGTGTCACTAGATGATGTGTCTTGACTCGAGTGGTTGTCACTTGTCATTCATAATTGTGATTTCCAGTGGCCTGAAATGCCAAATCAACTTGACACTTGTTGTTGTCTGATCGTGCCACGTGTCATAGTCTTCCACCTGTCTTTTCTGACGTGGTCTGCCACATTCACCTCCTGGATCTGTCATCCCATATCACTTTGTGATTTCGCATATCACGATTTTGACATTCTTTATGTGAATGTTCTTCACTTCCAAGTCCTAGTCTGTGAAACTCCGAAATGGAGTCAGATCAACTTTTCAACTTTTCGCACTTCGCAACTTCGGGACTCCTGTGATGAGGAGTCTCGACACTTGACTCCCCCATATCCCAGTATCCAAAAATCTGAAATGGAGTCGGATCAACGGTCCATATCAAACTTCGATCTGACGACTAAGGTTATTTCGTGATTTCATGTATTAGGAGTTCGAGAGGTTAGGGAACCCTGTTCCTTTGACTTTCCAGTCTACGAAAGGATGATCTTTCGCCACGTATCCTTCTTGGATCGATGGTCCAGTTTTGTCCTCGATCCAACAGTTGAGATTATATCGTGGTTTAGCATATCATGATTTCTCATTTCGCGACTTCAGGACTCCTGTAGTAAGAGTTCTTGACATCCCCAACTCCCGGTATCCGAAACTGTCTCCTACTTTTGGGATTTCAGCGTTTCGTAGTTCGCGATTCTGGGACTCCTGTGGTGAAGTGTTTTGACACTTCAACTCCCAGTATATGAAACTCTGAAATGGAGTCAGATCAACATATTCCGGTGTTTCTCATTTCACCATTTTGGCATTCTTGTCGTGAGTTGCTTCCTTGACTCCTCCAATGCCCGATCTGAACTTTCCATGCAATTATCCCTGAGCTGTTGATCTTTCTTGCCTGCCTATTTGCCATCAAATAAACAAGCACACTATTGCACTCTTCATGCACCTTTGTACTATCTCTTCTGAGCTTATGTTGTCCATGTTTTTCCATTGCTGTATACTCTGATCTTGCCATCAATGACAAGCACACCTGCCTGTAAACACGCCAACAATCCAGGTAGAGTCCAACATTTGTCTGTTCCAATTTCATCTTTGTCTTAGTCAAAGAGATACGTCCCTCCAAACATTTTTGGTAAATGGGAAGGTGATGAGGATATGGTTTATTGTTTCAGAGTCCCCTTTGCATAAAGATCACCATCCTGGCCCTTCAATCTGGTGTTTTCACATTTTATCCCATGTTGGTACTTTGTTTAATAATGTTGTCCAAATGAAAAGTTTGGACTTTAGTGGGGCCTTGAGCTTCCATAGACCTCTCCATCACCATCTTGGTTCCTCCTATATGTGATAGATGTTGAGGGTTTTGTATCCTAGTTTCGACGTGTAAACACAAAATGGGGATTTTTTCCAAATCAGCTCGTCATCCAAATCTAGAAGTCTTATGTGGTCCCTCTGGAGTGCGAGTAAATAGTTGTCCCATTGGATTTTTAAGTCACCTTCCAGCACGAAGGTCTCCGCACTGTGCCATCCTTGTTGCCAAATGTTTTTGGAACCTGGGTCAACAAATTGATTTAGTTTGTAGAGCCCTTTTGAATGTAGGTGCTCTTGTAGTTCCTGTGATAGGGAGTGGGCAAGTCCACTTCCTGGCTAGGGATCAGAGGTGATGTGAAGTTTATTACCCCTTCCAATTTTCTAGGCTAATCTGTCCCCGATTAGATGAAAGGACTTGATAACGACCTTCCATATAATGGAGTAGTTTGGAGAGTTTTTGTTTTCCCGACGTATCCAATCCTTTATCAATATTGGGTTTATGTGTTTATGGGTGATCACTTGAGTCCATAATCTTTAGGTAGTGATGAGTGTCTAGTTGGATTTGGCCGCTAAGGATTTTGAAAAAATAAAAATATTTTTCAACCCCCATCCCCCAGAGCTTTTGGACGAGCTAGTAGATCCCATTTTGTCCAAGGGAGAGTGTATTGGTCCTTCGATCCTGACCAAATAAACCTAAAGTAGAGTCTTCAGATTTTTTCTAATACACCCTTGGGGATCCAGGAGAGAGACATCTAGTAGACCAGGATAGATTCCAAGACATCTTTCGTGAGGGCCAGTCTTCCTTCTCTTGAGAGCTATCAGAAGCTCTAGAAAGATAGTCATTTTTGTAATTTTGAAAATAGCCAGCTCCAGTCCCTTTTCTAATAGTTGTTTTCTTTGAGTTGGAAGCCAAGATATTTTATCCCTTGTTGGAGTTCCTATAGAGGGTAGGGGAAGAGTGTTTTGAAGTGATTTGTTGTAACTTCATCGATTCCAATTATGGATAAGGTGGATTTTTGTGAGTTTATTATCATTCCTGTTGCATCCCGAAAGAGATGGAGGATTGTTGCCAGGGTCTTTGCATCTCTTGGTCTACCACTGCATAAAAGTAGTACATCATATACAAAGAATAGATGTGTGATTCTGAAGTTTGGAGAGGTTTTTATACCTTGGAAATCCCCCGTGTTTATGGTCGATATCAAGGCCCTGCTTAATCCTTCTGCAATAAGGAGAAAGAGCAGAGGGGAGAGGGGGAAACCTTGTTTTAGTCCTCTTTAATAGGTGAAGAAAGGGGAGGTTTCTCTGTTGATCAGGACTGAAAAAGTTACTGAGGATATGTAGACCATTATCAATCTGATGAAGGGTACCTCAAACCCTAGGTGAGTAAGTAGTAGTCTTATATAGGGCCAACTTACTCGGTCAAAGGCCTTTGAGAGGTCAATTTTTAATACTACTCCTTTGGACCGAAGAGATTTTAGACTATGTAGGCCTTCCTATGCCACTCTGATTGCTTCATGTATCTATCGACCATTTAGAAACCCAAATTTTTCTTTTGAGATCACTTCTGAGAGGATGGGCTTGAGGCGTCTGCAGATAATTTTTGAAATGATTTTGTATATACAATTGCAGAGTGGAATTGGTCGAAAATATTCAAAGGATGTGGGTTCATCCTTTTCTGGAATTAGGGCTAGGAAGGTTGTATTGAAGGGTGGGTGCATCTTTCCATTCCTTCTTGTTTCTTCCACTACCTGGAGAAGATCAACACCAATTAGTTCAAAGAATCCTAGATATAATTCGATCGGCCAACCATCTGGTTTAGGGATTTTGTCCTTTTGTAATATGAGGAGTGTTTCCTTTAATTCAGCCTCGCTGATTTCTATGTAGAGGTATCTATTGATTTGCTCATTTACAAAGTTGGGGTAATGGAGAGCCATCCTGACTATATCAGCAATGTTTACCCTCTGATATGATTTGTATAATGTTTTGAAGTGGATTTTTCCCATCTCTACCAACCATGATAAGGATGAAATAGATATTTCTTCAAGATCTTTCATATCCCATATAGTGTTTGTAGCTTTGCGGCCCTTTGCAAAGGTGTGGAAGAATTTGGTATTTTCATCCCCTTGTTCTAGCCATAATGCCCTACTTTTTAGTCTCCAGGTTGCTTCTTGTTCAACTAGGAGTTTTTTGCGCCATGATTCCAAATATTTTAAGGTGTCCTTGGATGAGTTTGTGAGGAAACCTCCATCTGCCTCCTGACAAACGACTTCTATTTTTTCTTTTGTGGAGTGTAGTTCTATTTCCTCCCTCTGTCTTTTTTCCTTTTCCCAGTGGATAGTTAGTGACTTGATTGTTTTGATATTTCTGGAAAAGTGTACACCCATTGGAGTGCCAAGACTGGGGTTGAAAGGTCTCTAGTGTGATTAGACCAGTTCACGGAAGCTCTCATCTACGAGCCAGGTTGCATTAAATTTGAATGAGGAAGGGAGTTTTTTTGTTCCGCCCTCCAAGATTAGACAGACTAGTGAATGATCTGAAATGCCTCCTGCCCCAACCCATTTCCTTACTTGGAAAGATGCCTCCATTAGTGCTTTAGCCACAAGGAAGAGATCAATTCATTTTTCCACCCTTGCTTCCCCTATGCGCAAATTTCTCCAGGTTAGATTTAGTTTTCTTGGTGTGATGTCCAATAGCCCATTGGTCAATATAAGATGTGTGATCCTAGTGGTGAGTTGATCTAGATGCACCGAGGGGCCCCAAAATTATGCCTCCCCAAGAGAAAAGTTGAGGTTGCCTCCCAGGATTAAGTTCTCGACCTTCAGGATCTTGAGACTAAGGAGTGTTTCCCAGAAAGGAGTTCTGTCAAGATAGAGGCCATAGACATTGAGAATCTTGAATTATTTACCAGGAATTCCATGAAAATGTCAATTCCTATACAATAATTGAGTCCCCAGGAGTTGATAAGTTTGATTGATTTTGAGCACCACCCCATGGCTAGGCCACCAGATCTGCCAACCGCGTCTAAACCCAAGAAAATCCATCCCAAAAGTAGAGAGGATAGGGAAACAAAAATGGTTGAGGAATATTCCATTGTTTCTTGTAGTAGTATGATGTATGGTTGTTGTGTGATGATCAAACATTTCAAGGTAGATTTATTGTGGGGGTTCACCAAACCCCTCCAGTTGAGGGAGAGAAATTTCATGGGGTAACCCTCCCGGGGGTTTATGCTACTCTAAGTGCCCCAAAAATTAGAATGTTGGTGGCCTGATGTGATATTTATGCGTGCCCTGGATTGAAGTAGGGAGGTGCGACCCCTCCCTTTTTTGATGTACCAATATTTAGATCAGAGCCCAGTCCCGAGTTTTTTGCAAGGGGTCCAAGAATGATTTTGTTCCTGAGTTGAAAGAGGATGGTGAGTTCTTCTGAAGAGTCAGAGTTATGATCTTAAGAAGAATTTGAAGGAATGAGATCAGGGGAAGGGGGGGGAGAGGAGGAAGGTTATCTAGGGAAGGTTGTGAGGGGAGGAGGAGGGGCACGAATTTTTTGCGGGGGTTATGGGGAAGGGGTATGAGAGTGGAAGGGTTGTCAATTCTGAGAAATTTGAAGGCCCGTAGGGGATCTCGAACATGAAGGGGGATAGTGAATGAAAATTTAGAAAGGAATCAAGGGAGGGTAATTGTATAATAGTTGTGGGATGATGTGGGGCTAAGTCCCATGCTAATCCAAGGTCCTGTCAAACTGAGCCTATGACCGATCCCACCAAATTTTGTTGAACCCGCGAGGTAGATCTGCCCAAAGAGTCCTGAGAGTAAGAGGAGGATGTGGAGGGAGAAGTCGCCTGTGAGGAGGTGAGTCCATGTTGAAGGTTTTCCACCGCAGGGTGACGAGAGTGAGTGGGGCGACCTTGCAGTGGATATTGATGGTCTTTGAGAATATGCCCATGTCCATGGAAGCGTCGACAACGGAAAGGAATACCCTCATAGTCGAGGATTTGGGCACTGGTGTGGCCTCGATCTGTAATGTTTAATTCTTTGTGAAGCCCTTCTCTGATATTTAATGAAACCAGGATGTGAGATAATGACATTTCCCTTATCTCTTTGAAGGAAAATTCCACATCCAATTAGTTTCCCAACGCATTTACAATAGCCTGAAAGACCTTCTATGACCAGAGATGGGGCAGTAGTCCAGGAAAGTGTACCTATATGGGAAAAGAGTCTACACGTGAACTTGTTGCATCGAAGGTTAGGTCCTAGATATTTATAAGAACCAGTGAGGAATCTATAGACCATCATCCTGAGAGGGCTCGAGTTGCTTGAGCAGCAGTGGAAAATGTGATGAGAAAACAACCCCTTGATAATTGACGGATTTGAGGGGGGTTGGGTTGGGCTGAGCCCTAGGTTGTTTGAGCCCAAAATGTTAGTGGCTTATCACTGAAGTTCCTCTCGTAGACTTTCCCAACCACATATTTATCTGCAAGCTCCAAAACTTCTGCCAATGAGAGATCCTCACCAAGGATGAGGTTGGAAGAGTGAGTTACAGCTCCAATAACTTTATTCCTTTTCCCACATTTGATTGAGGAGTGTGTATCGGGGTCCTCTATCAAACCTCTGAGGATGAATTCCTTGCTATCGCCATCTTCAAGACTATCCTATCCATTCAAATTTGTTGGTGGGAGGTGATTACCAATGAAGCCCGCTGAAAAATCGCCAAGAATAGATTCAGTTAGGAACCCTGAGCCTGCATCTGGAGAATAACCCGATTCCTAGAAGGGGGTTCGAGCTAGTGTGATTTGGGGAATGGAAGAGTCAATGCCAAGTATTTGAAGGGTGGTCCTCCGTAGGTTGAGGAGAAGGGGGGAGGAGCCAGGAGGAAGCCAAGAGGGGAGGAATATGGGGGAGTCTAGAAGGGAATGGAGGTAGGAAATGAGGGGCCATAATGGGAGAGGGGAAAAGGCACTAGGAGGGAAGCAGATTCCAAGCACTTGGGGGTAAGGAGAGGAGGGCTTGTCTATAGTCCCAGAGAGGTATTTTTGAAGGGGAAATCCCTAGAGGATAGTTGCAGAAGATTTGAGTCGGGTGAGAATGGAGGAGTCTGGGATATTTCCAGTGGGAACGGGGAGGACAGAACATGTTTAGAATATGCCCAAAGAGTAAATGCCTTGGAAGATGCCAGATGCCCAGGGGAGCCTCACCGAGGGATGCCACCTCTCGGGAACCAGGGCAAAGATTCATCAAGGTCCATAAAATAATCCAGGTCATCTTTGTAGGTCACCATAGCGGTGGAGGAGAAGTCGTTCGGTGGGGAAGACACCCAGTTTCTAGTGACGGGAGGTGGGAGTTGTGCACCATAGGGTAGGGTTTAGACGGAAGGGATAGTTCTCAGGTTGTCGCATGAGAAGAAAACTGAGAAGAAGAGGGTGCGGTTCGAGAGGGAAAGGATTGTAACTGTAGAGAAAACCGCAGAGCTCCATCGACTGTATAAATTATCATATAATTCTAATCTCTACTTAGAGACTACATACTTATATTTAACGCAATGTAATTTTAGTATATTAAAATTAGATATTATTATCAAACTATTTTTTTTAATTAGAAATTATTATCTTCTTATTTTTTTATTTTTTTTCAATTAAGTTTTATAAAAGTATTTATTATAAAATATCTTTATAAAAATAATAAAATCATTCATTCATTAGCATTTATACTTTATAATTGGCAATGGTTTTCACAAAGTCCTTTATGCTCAACATTTACTCTTTGACATTCCATACACCTCACTATATAATGAACCACTTTCTTTTTCATTCCTACCTAAAATTATTGACTTTTTAGTATATTAAAATTAGGGATTATTATCAAACTCGTTTTTTAATTAGAGATTATTGCTTTCTTATTTTTTATTTTATTTTTCAATTAAATTTTATAAAAGTATTTATTGTAAAATATCTTTATAAAAATAATAAAATCATTCATTATCATTTATACTTTATAATTGGCAATGGTTTTGACAAAATCCTTGATGCTCAACATTTACTCTTTGGCATTCCATACACCTCACTATATAATGAGCCACGTTCTTTTTCATTCCTACCTAAAATTATTGACTTCTTACTAATATAATTGTATTATGATATAATCAGGATGTTCAACGTATGGAACATTATGCATTTCTTTTAATACAAGCTTATTTAATTGATAGGAATTAATAACACACACATGTTTTTATGCATAATAATGATATTCTCTTCCAATATATAACCCTCATAATTTTGATGTGCATTGCATTATTTTATTTGTAAATAATTCTTATGTGAGATAACAATCTCAAGAATTCTATTCCTCAAATTAGATTTGCACATACTAATGGTTATATCATACATTCCATGTATTGTTTTACTAAGTGCATCACAACCTTGTTCTCCTTCCCTCTTGTATGTTTAATATAAAAATCATATTCATTGAGGAATTTCAACCATTTTGTTTTCCTAGCATTTTAAGTTTGTTGTTCAAATAAATATTTGAGACCGTTGTGTTATGTTATTAACTTTGTGGTATGTTCTTAAACTAAACTTTATCCCCATCAAGTAATGTCTTCAAATCTATAGTACATGAACATTCATAGTGAGTTCTAAGTGTGTGATATACTTATTTTCATGCTCCTTAATCTTCCTATTCATTATGAATAGATAATATGTCCATTCTGAGTAAGATCTCTTCCAAGTCCCTATTGGAAAGCATTTGTACATACCACAAAATATTCATTTAGGTCAACAATCATAAGAACAAGTGCAATAGTAAGAAGTTTTTGGAAATTTTCTTCACACTTTGGTGTCCATTCAAATTCAATTCCCTTCTTCTGTAAAGATGTAATGTGATGAAAAATCTTGGAAAATCCTTTTATGAATCTTTTGTAGTATCCAACAAGCCCCACGAGTGAAATTACCTTAGCTACACTCTTAGGTGTAGGCCATTCCATAATATATTCAATCTTCTTTGGCTCTACTATTATTCCTTCCTTAGAGATGATATGTCCCAAGCAATGAATATGTGTATGATAAAATAAATGTTTAATTCCTCATACATCTAATACTTTCTTAGTATGTTTAGTAATAACCTCAAGTGTTCTTCATGTTCTTCCTATAAATGCACAATTGCAAAGTCTTGTATTTATACCTTACAATGAGTACTAGTGCTCCCCAAGGAGAGCACTTGGGAATATATACCACTTATTCAAGAATTCTTCTAATTGGATTTGCATCTCCTTGAATTTAGGTGTACACATTATGTATGGAGTCTTATATAATGGAGTATATCTAAGCATCAAATTGATAAATAAATCAATATATTTGTTTAGTGAATAACCCAGTATTTCCCCAAATACATGTGCATGCCCCTACAACACTGAAATGTCCTTGATATTTGGGCTTATGCACTTTCCTAGATCTTCCACGTGAGATGCATATCTTAGCATCTCCAAAACTTCTTAGCTACCATATCTTAGCATCTCCAAAAATTCTTCTCATATTCTTCCATGGCGATATTTCGTAGTTTGAGTTCAAATAATTCCTACCTCTTATTTTCATAGTGGTGCTCAAAGAGGTACTTCTATTGGATTTAATTCTTGAACTACTTCCCAGAGATCCTCCTATCATTAATATTATTAACTTGCTTTAGTTGGTCCCACCAAATATAAGCTTCCCATTGGAGGTTGTATATAACAATTTTGGCTTCTAGATTGGATCTGTAGTTATGTAGTTGAAAGTACTTCCTTATTCCCAGAAACCAAGATTTAGCATCCTCTCCCATCTTATTTTCACCATCAAAATTTGGTGGCTTGATAATCCTACTCTCTCCTTGCAATTTGTTTTTCCCATACCTTTTCCTTTAATGCCTAAATGGAGACAATTTTGGGAATACTCTATGATTATTTG